>JAVSCE010019369.1:0-219343 GCA_032199065.1 Smutsia gigantea
GGGGCCCAGAGGACGGCTGTGCGGGCAGAGGGGCCCAGAGGACGGCTGTGCGGGCAGAGGGGCCCAGAGGACGGCTGTGCGGGCAGAGGGGCCCAGAGGACGGCTGTGCGGGCAGAGGGGCCCAGAGGACGGCTGTGCGGGCAGAGGGGCCCAGAGGACGGCTGTGCGGGCAGAGGGGCCCAGAGGATTGCTGTGCAGGCAGAGAGGCCCAGAGACTGGCTTGCTGCAAGCAGACTTGCTCTGAGTGAACGGGATTTTAGTGATTGACCTGCCACCGTGGAAATAAAGTTGGGTATAACCCTTTCACCCCAAGAACATTCTACTGTCATTTTCTTTGGTCACATTGAATCCATAGTGAACTTGCCTGGGGCTCAAACCCATTGGCAAGGCATCCACCCTAACTGTCCAGCTCTAAATCCTCTTAACCAGGCTCTGCAAGGTCTCTGCAGTTGTGTTAACCAATCAGACATGGTTGGTGCCCTGTCCCCTTGGTTATGGTAAATGTCCTTTCAAGTATGAGAGCCTGTCATCTAGCAGGGGTTGAGGAGAGCTGGGGGAGAGTGCATGACAGTTCCAGTTGCTCTGTATTTTCATCAACACCTAATATTGTCAGTCTTTTCAATTTTAGCTCTTCTGGTACAAGGAAACACTGTATATTCTTTGAACCCTTTGAAATTTATTTATCAATTCTGCACTTTTGTTCAGTCTCCACTCTAAGCTAAGCACTAGAAAGAGTAGAGATGCGTAATCAAGGTCTGTGCTCTCTGGGGCTTGCACCAAACAGCCAGGGTGTGACTGCTGCTCCACCACTTCCCCGCTTTACTAGCCTCGGGTAAATCCATCTCACTGAGCCTTGGCTTCCTCCTCCGGAAGGTGGGGTTGGTACCCCAAAGAAATGCTGTGAAGGTTAGCTGCAGCTATGTCTGTAAAAGGCCTAGCCCACATAGGCACTCCATATATGTTAGCTCTGCCTGTTACTCACTTATTTGCCTGCTAGCTGGCAGCAGGTGTCAGAGGTTTAAGAAAAATGTGTGAGAGGATAATTTAAATAATCATTATTTTAATAATCATAGCTAATGTTTATTGAACACTTACTGTGTGCCAAGTGCTGTTCCTTTTACAGATGACTACTAATATTAAAAATCCTATTGATTTTCATAATCTTTTTACAAATTGGGAAAAAGGCCACTGTGGTTTGATTTTCATGGCAGAATATGGTTACAATGTGTGGGAACCCAGTGGCTTTCTAGCAGCATGAATCTAGAGCCTCGGGGCAGCGAGCTGAGAACTAACGACATACATTTTGCTTCCTTATGGCTACTCGATGATCTTCACGTCCCTGCCCTTGCTCTTTGTTCAGAACAGGAGGGCTGATGACTTAGAAAGATGAAAAGAGTGGATTCTTGAAGATCAGGGTTCTGTATAGTAGGAGAGGCCTTGGGTGTGTCATTCCCATAGTTGGATTCTTGTCCCTGGCAGATGTGGTTTTAGGGAAAGTCTCTCCCTTCTCTGAGTTTCATGGTACCCACTTGTTTGGAATGCTAAACTCAGTGTATCAGTTACATTACTGTGTAACAAACCGTCTTGAAATTTCATGACTTAAGACAGAAACTATTGTTTCTCATGAGTCTGTAGGTCTTGGCTAGGCTAACTCATGTGTCTGCAGTCAACTGGTAGGTCAGCTGAGGGCCAGTTGGTCTAGGATGGCCTTGGTTAGATGACCTAGCTTTGCTGCATGTGGACCTAGACTTCTTCTAATGGCAGAGACAAGGGTCCAAAAGAACAGGCAGAAGCATGCATATCCTCTCAAGACCCATGCTCAGACTGGCACATGGTCACTTCCTTCATATTCTGTTGTGTCTAGATTGACCTTTTAACTTGCTTGACTAAGGGGTGAGGAGAGAGACTCCATCTCTTGGTGGGAGCAGCTACTAAGTCACATTGCTGAAGGCAGAGGTACATGGAAAGGTGGAGAATTGGGAATATTTTTTGCAATCCAGTATACCCAGATTCCTTACTACTCTAAAATTCCTAAAATCAAATAGCTCACAGATCGGTGTGAGAGAAAAACATTGAATTCCCATTATCTCAGGCCAAGGTTATCTATGCCTTTCCTGAATTTGGGATAAATTGACCAGGTTCCACAACAGCCAAGAAACGGAAGCAGCCTAAGTGTCCATCAGTAGATGAATGGATAAAGAAGATGTGGTACATATACACAATGGAATATTATTCAGCCATAAGAAGAAGACAAATCCTACCATTTGCAACAACATGGATGGAGCTAGAGGGTATTATGCTCAGTGAAATAAGCCAAGCCGAAAAAGACAAGTATCAAATGATTTCACTCATCTGTGGAGTATAAGAGCAAAGGAAAACTGAAGGAACAAAACAGCAGCAGACTCACAGAACCCAAGAATGGACTAACAGTTACCAAAGGGAAAGGGACTGGGGAATATGGGTGGGAAGGGAGGGATAAGGGGGAAAAAGGGCCATTACAATTAGCACACATAATGTAGCGGGGGTGGGGGGCATGGGGAAGGCAGTATAACACAGAGAAGACAAGTAGTGACTCTGTAGCATCTCACTACACTGATGGACAGTGAGTGTAATGGGGTATGTGGGGGGGACTTGATAATTAGGGGGAGTCTAGTAACCATAATGTTGCTCATGTAATTGTACATTAATAATAGAAAAAAAAATTTTTTTTTTTAATTGACCAGTCACTGTTGGTGCTGGGCTCAGCTCCAAATGCATGAAAGGAAGTGGACTAGCCCCTGTTCTCAAGGTACTCTCAGTCCTTTCGGATAAAAGACACATAACACATTATAATGCAGCACAGGTGTTTAAGGGGTCCTGGAGAAGGCTCCCCAGGGCTTGTTTTAACATAGCACTAGAGAGCTCCCTACAGTTTGGGCTTCCTTCAGCCCAATGCTGAGACAGACCCATGGGCCTCTTTTCAGACCACATGTGAATCAGGAAGCCTTAGGGCCCGACAGTCCCATTTAAACTCTGTGGCTCTGGAGTTAGCCCCATCCAAACCCCTCTGGCATACGGCAGCCAGAAAATGGAAAAATAGAACAAGGTGTCCAGAACCATCATGTGAATTTGATTAGTCTCCTCCTGTGCTCTAGGACTGCCTCTGTCTGCTATTTGCAGCTGCAAACCAAGGCTACAGGTTACTCGTGCACTTGGAAGCAACTGGGACTTCAGAGGGAGTTATATAAACCTTCACATTTCCTGCAGCCCCTCCTCAAATAGACACCCAGCTGGCATTTTTCCTTAAATATCACTCATTTTTAAAAGGAGGAAAAAAATGTTGGTGGCATCGAAATAGATCACACTATAAAATGCAAAGTAGCAGAGAGTCCATTCAAATTATTCTCTTAATAGAGTTCTCCAGAGTGAGGAAATGACGAGGGACCATAATCGCTTCTTTTGTCATTTGAGCAGAATCTAAGGACTGCAATCCATTTGTCTGCAAATGTGTGTCTTCCGTACAAATTGCAGCAAGCAATCCAATCCCAGGGTAAGTGGTCTTTAATTAAAGTCAGTCAGTTGTCTCCAATGGTTGTGGAGGTGAGGGTTGTCTGAAGCCCAAACTAATATAAATTTCCTTCCCTTCAAAAATAAAAAAGGATACATTTTTTAAATTACATTTCCCCCCTGATTTGATAATTAGGGAAAAGCTTTGCTTATAAATAAAACTATTTTGGCTCTTATTCACAAATACAAATTTTGGTAGTAAGGCCTCTGAGAAGCAGTTGAAGAATTTCCAAAGCAATCCTGGTAAAAACACGTCCTCAAGCATTAATTTTTGTAGCTCAAGTGCATTATGTGTTTTGCATGAGCTTTTGAAAGCTTAGATAAATGAGGTGGCTCAGAAAGCAGATTAAAAAAAAAGGGAGGAAATTAAACCGATCCAAAAGAAGATAAATGTCCACTAATTCCCAGATTAACATTTTAGACTCCTGTGTTTTTATAGGAGAATTTTTGCAATGCTGATAATGTAAGATTTGTTTACAATGTCACATAATAAGTGGAATCAACAAGGCCTTGTTTGACTTCTCAGTCAGCAACACCCAAAAGAAAATGGAGTTAATGCAACATCCTCTGGTATCCTAACACCTGTATTAATTAGGTGGCAACTCTACCTCCAAGGTGATATATTTTAAGAGTGACATTGACCTTCAATATCAAATCTGTTAGTCTGTACTCTCCGGATTGCAAGAGACAAAAAGTCAAGTCCTTTTGGTTTAAGCTCCAAAAGAATTTACCAGATCACTTGATTGAAATCACTAGGAGTGGACTTCAGGCACAGCTTGATCTAGGCATCAAATGACATCACCAAGACTCAGTCTCTCTTTATCTGTGCTCTACTTTTTCTGGGTTGGCTTCATTCTCAGATAGGCTCTCCCTTGATGATAGCAATTTAACTACAACTACTTTAGCTTCCATACACCCAATTTGTCTGTGGTATGAAAGAGCTAGTGCCACTTTCTTGATCGTTTCAGTTGAAGTCCCAGAATTAACTCTGACAAGCTTTAACAGGGCCCATGGCTCTGTCTGTCCCTAACTAATCTTTACATCCAGAGGGATGAAGAGTGTGGATTGGCTGAAGTCTATATCAAATGATCATCCCCACTGTTGAGGGTATGGACAGTCTCATCCCAAGAAGTACGTAGACTAGGAATAAGGGAGGAGAGGAAGTATCCCAGGAAGTGATCTGGGGACCTATTAACAAGAAGGATAAGTGGATACTGACCTGTGAAACCTCAGATTTCTGCTATATTAGCTTTCATTCTTTTCTCAACAAATACCTACAATCCCACAGCAAACCTTCTGGAGCTAGGTGCAGGGGTTACAGTGGTGAAGAGGAGGGTCTAAGCCCTGCCCCCAGAGAGCAAGCATAGTCTGTCTTGTGTATATTAATCAGCTTGGGCTCCCAAAACAAAACATCATAGATGAGTGGCTTAAACAACAGAAATACATTTCTCACAATTCTGAGGCTGGGAAGTCCCAGATCAAGATCCTGGTGAGGTGTATTTCATACTGAGGCCTCCTCTCTTGACTTGCAGACAGCTGTCATCTCACTGCAAGCTCACATCTCACATGACCCATCTGTGTATGCACTGGGGGATGAGAGAGAGACACTGCAAGCTCTCTGGTGTCTCTTCTTACAAGGATGCTAATCCCATCAGAGGGTCCTACCCTCATGACCCACCTAACCATAATGATCTCCCAAAGTCCTCATCTCCATCTCCAAATGTCATCACTTTGGAGGTTAGGGTGTCAACATACGAATTTTGGGACTACAGACTTTCAGTCTATAACATCATGCTGGGATTTGAACCATGCTATGGTCTTTCAGCTAATTCGATGTTTTTCCTGAGCATCTGCTGTGTGCCAAGCTCTGGAAAGAGAAAGATGAGGCCAGGTCCCTGCCCTCAAGCAGTGTAGTCAAATCATGATGGTGATGTCTGGGACAGTCTACAGCACTGGGGACATTAGCACTTCACCACTCTGCCCTTGTTCATTTTATTCCTTAGGATTGGGTTCTACTGCAATGAATAGAAAACCCAAAATAGCAATAGTTTAAACAAAACAAGTTATTTCTCTCTCTCACAAGTCCAGATAGTCAGTCTAGGACTGGTGTGGTGACTCCACTCTTAGGGACTCAGGTTCCTCCATTCATCCTTCATCATGGCTACTACCTTGTGGTCCAAAATGGCTGCTCTGGCTTCAGTCATGTCCACATTCTAGCAAGCAGGAAGGGAAAAGGAGGAAGAGAAGGACTGTTGCTTCCCTTTAAACATGCTCTCCAGCAGTTGTACACATGACTTCCAATTAACCCTACTGGCTGACACTTGTGCACATGCCTACAACTAGCTGTGAGGGAAGCTGGGAGATACAGTCTTTATTCCCATGGCTAAGTGCTCAGCAAAAATTGTGTCTTCTGTTTCTTTAGAAATCATGGGAGAATGGATGTTAGGGAGTAACTAGCAGACTCAGCCACACTTCACTATTTGCTCTACTTGATGGGTCCCTGCCCTTCTGTATGTCTTTCAAATTCAGTTTTAAAAACCAAGTTTAAACACTGCCTCCTCCATGAAGCCTCCTTGGTTTTAACCCAAACTGAATCAATAGCTCTACCCTTTTCTTCACTTTCAAATCATCTTTACTGAGGTATCATTTCACACAATAAAATGCACATTTTAAGTGTACAGTTCAATGCATTTTCACAAATGCTTTTAACCACCACCAAAATCAAGATACAGAACATTTTTACTTCATAAAGATCCTTCTACATGCCTCCTTACAGTTCATCCTTCTTCAACTTCTGCACAAGCAATCACTGATCTGTTTCCTATCAATCTAGATTAGTTTGAACCTTCTGGAGTTTCTTATAAGTAGAATCATACCATATGTACTCTTGTGTCTGGTTCTTTCACTTATCATAATGTTTTTTGAGGTTAATCCACATCATGTAGGTATCAGTTTGCCTTTTTATTGTTGAATAGTATTCCATTGAGCAGATATACCACAGATTTTTTTTTTCCATTCACTGGTTGATGGACATCTGGGTGGTTTCCAGTTTGGGGCTAATACAAATAATGCTGTTTTGCATATTCATGTACAAGTTATTGTGTGGATGTATGTTGTCATTTCTCTTGTTCATAAACCCAGGAATGGAATTGCTGGGTCATATGTTAAGCATATGTTTAACTTTGCAAAGAACTGCCAAACTTCCCTTTTCAAAGTGGATGTACTATTTTTCATCCCCACCAGCAGTGTTTAGGAGTTCCAGTTGCTCCACATCCTCACCAACACTTGGTATAATCAGCCTCTTTTTTTTAAGCTATTCGATATGTATTCCTATCTTATTGTGGCTTTACACACACACACGCGCACACACACACACACACACACACACACACACACACACACACACACTTCCCATTCCCCATTCTTCCTATTACAGTTATATCAAAATACTGATTATTCAGTGTTAAATGTCATCATGGCTGTGTACAGACTCTTCGTGACTGATCCTGGTATAGTATGATTTCTTTCTCTTTGCTTGTTTATGCTTATTATTTCATGTTTATTATGCCTTATCTCCACTTCTCCCCTACTTGTGTAAATCTCCTCTCCCTGTGTTCAAGTCCATTAGGTGTTGAATCAAATTCAGCCTCTCAAACAGGTCTCTCTTTGAGCCTTCTGACCTGCTCCATTATGGAGACTTGGCCCCTAGGCTGCTACACAGCTATTGTCTCGGGGGATCTTTTTACCTCTTTCTTGTTTTACTTATTTTTTAATAGTTTTGTTAACATATAATTTATATACCATAAAATTTTTCCATTTTTAAGTGTGCAGTTCAATGAATTTTAGTATATTTGGAGTTGTATAACACCTAAAAAGAAACCTTGTGTCCATTTACAGTCACTTCCCATTTCTACCCCCAGCCATAGACAACCACTAATTTACTCTCTTTCTCTATGCATTTGCCTTCTTTGGGTATTTCATAAGAATGGAACCACACAGTCTGTGGTCTTTTGTGTCTGGCTTCTTTCACTGAACGTAATGTTTTCAAGGTTTATCCATGTTGTAGCATGAGTCATTTCATTTCTGTTGCTGAATAATATTTCATTATGAATATACCACATTTTATTTATCCTTTCATCAGTTGATTGACATTGGGTTTTTTCCACCTTTTGGTTAGTATGAATAATGCTGCTATGAATATTCATGCACAAGCTTTTGTGGAGTAATTTCTCTTGGGTATGTATGCCTAGGAGTGGAATTGCTGGGTCATATGGGACTTCTATGTTGAACTTTTTGAGGAACTGCCAGATTGTTTTCTAAAGAAGCGTGCCATTTTACATTCCCTCCAGCAATGTGTGAGGGTGTCAATTTCTCTACGTCATTGTCAACACTTGTTATGGGCTGTCTTTTTATTATAGCTATTTTAGTGGGTGTTAAGTGATAAGTCATAGTGGTTTTAATATACATTTCCCTAACAAGTAATGATGTTGAGCATCTTTTCATGTGTTTATTAATCATTTGTATATCTTCTTTGAAGACATGTATATTCACATTCTTTGTCTATATTTTATTCTTTTTTACTGTTGAGTTGCAAGAGTTCTTTCTATATTCTGGATTACTATCCCTTATGGAATATATGATTTGCAAATATTTCCTTCCATTCTGTGGGCTGTCTTTTCATTTTCTTAATAGTATAGTTTTCAACAAAAGTTTTTAATTTGATATAGTCCAGTTATCTATTTTTTCTTTTGTTACTTATGCTTTTGACATTGTATCTAAGAAAGCATTGCCTAACCTAGGGTCATGAACTCCTGTTTTTTTCTCAAAGTGTTTTAGTTTTAGCCCTCGTATTTAGAAATACAATCCATTTTGAGTTCATTTTTGCATATGGTGTGATATAGGAGTTCAGCTTCATATATTTTTATGTGTGAATATCCAGATGTCCCAGCACTATTTTTTGAAAAGACTGATCTTTGCTAATGCTATTGTCTTAGTATCCTTGTCAAAATCAGTTAATCATAATATAAGATTTTTATTCTGGATTCCCATTTCTATCATCTGTCCTTATGCCAGCACCACACTGTCTTGATTATTATAGCTTTATAGTTTTAAAACAGGAATGTGAATCTTCCAATTCTGTTCTTCTTTGTTCAAGATTGTTTTGACTATTCTGGGTCCCTTATATTTCCATATGACTTTTAAGATGAGCTTGTCACCTTCTGCAAAAAAGCCAGCTAGGATTTTCATAGGGAATACGTTGAATTAATTTGGGGACTTTTGCCTTCTTAACAATATTAAAGTCTTCCAATCCATGAGTATGGCATGTCTTTCCATTTATTTAGATTTTTAATTTCTTTCAACAACATTTTCTAGTTTTCAGTGTACAAATCTTGTAATTCTTTTATTAAATTTATACCTAAGTATATTATCCTTTTTTGAGGCTATTGTAAATGGAAATTTTTCTTAATTTCAATTTTGGAATGTTCATTGCTAGTATATAAAGATACAGTTCATTTTTGTATATGATGTATCCTACAACCTTGCTGAATTCATATATTAGCTCTGTGTTTTAGTAAATTCCTTGGGATTTTTTATATGCAAAATTATGTCCTCTACAGAGAGATATTTTATTTCTTCCCTTCAATATGGATGCCTTCCTTTCTCTTGCCTATATGTCCTGTGTAGAACCTCTGGTACAACATTCAATTCAAGTAGTTATCCTTATTTTTTACCTGATCCTCAGGGAAAGCTTTCAGCCTTTCATTATTAAGTATGATGTTAGCTGTCTCTCTTGTTTGAAAGCCCAAATTTTCTGAATCCCTCACTTTCTCTTTCTTGGTTTGCTCTAACCAGTAACTTCCTGGAAAAGGGTACATTGGGGAAAAGAGGGGGGTAAAATATTTGAAACTTTAAAATCTGAAGCTACTCTCATGCTTAATTGCTAATTAGACTAAATAAAGAATTATAGGCTATAAGTCATTTTCACTCAGAATTTTGAACTTGATCCATTCATTTTCAGCTTTTGATACTGCTGATGAGAAGCCTGATGCCATTCTGCTATCTGATTATTTGCATGTGACCTGTGTCTTCTCTGGAAGCTTGTAGGATCTAATCTTTGTTCTCAATGTTCTGAAATTTCATGATAACGTGTAAATCATTAGCGTGAATTAGGTTCCTTAGTGTAAATCTCTCTTCATCCATTGTGCTGGGAAATTAGTGGACCTTTTCAGTATGGAAACCCATGTCCTTGAGTTCTGGGAAATTTACTTGAATTATTTCTCTGATTATTTTCTTCCCTCCATCTTTTTCACTCCTGAAATTCCTACAGGTTAACATTAGACCCCCTGAGCTGGTCCTTTAATTTTATTATCATTTCTCTTCTATTTTCTCTCTCTTCCCTACCCAAGCCCTCTCTCTGTCATTCTACTCTAGAAAATTTCCTCAAGTTTATCTTCTAACTCTTCTGTTGAGGTTTTCATTTCTGCTGTCAGACTGTAATTTCCAAGAGTTCTTTTATTTTGTGAATGTTCTATCTTGAGCATCTGTTTCTTATCTCATAGATGAAACGTTTTTCTTTTTGTCTCTCTGAGGATATTATTTTTTGTAGGTTCTTTCTTCCTGCAGAGTCCCTGTGTCCTCTAAATTTACTTTTATTTGTGTATAGCTATGTCTTTTTCACATGTTAGTTTTTCCTCAGATGTTTGGGGATCCTTGATTGTGTGCTCATGTTAAATGTGGAGCAGAAACAAAAGGATTGGCGCTCTAGTGTGGTGAGTAGGCTCTGTAACTGATACCTCATTGTAGGGTGATCTGACAGGGGAACTCTTGATATAGGTTTTTTGCTTTATAGTGCTGGTCAGATTCTACAGAAATGCTTCTATTCTCCCACTTAGAAGGTGGACTCCTGGCTGCAGCTCCCTGAGAGCCAGGTGCCCAAGAAGGCTGGGGGACAGAGCAGGCAGTTCAGAAACTTCCACCTAACCCCAGTGTTCTTAAGATGATGCCTTCTGCATCTACCCAGCATCCCAGTTTCCAGAGGACCTCTGTCTTACTCCCTTAACCTCTAGTTTTCAGCTGGAATGACAAGAGAAATTTTTCTTGGTTGGGTAGAGGTAGAGAGGAGACTTAGAGGTCATTGCCATTAAGCTGACTTTCAACAAATCCTCCTGTTAACTCCACTTGCTGAGATGCCTGGCGTTGCCACCCATGCAGAGCCATCAGGGTTTCTGCTGTACACCTGAGCACTTGTTTTGCTTTTGGCATCATGGCTTAGATTCTGCTTTCTTGGCTTTGTTAAGTCAACGTTACACAGCTCTCGCCTTTCCATCCACCAAGCCTTTGTTGCTGTTGTTGTCTCTGTTTGCTTAGTCCTTATGGATTAATACGTTTTTAAAAAAAAATCTCATCCTGTTATTTTAGTGTGGTTTCAGGGGAGAAATAGATGCTAATGCATTTATCCAACTCACTATCCTTAACCATGATCTCTCACACTTCTAATTGTTTGGTTCCCTGAGCCTCAACATCATCAGTTGTATCAGTTACCTGTTTCCACAATGATTCTACATAACAATACCCATAAACCTCATTGACTTGCAACAGTCAATTTTGTTTGGCATGGGAGTCTTCAGGGTTCGGCCACTCCAGGTTGGATAAGCCAAGTGACTCTGCTGATCTTGGAAGGGCTCACCCTTGTGTCTGGGGGCAGCTGACTGTGGGCTGATGTAGGAGACCCTTGGCTGGGACACCTGGGCAGCTCAGCGCTGCTCCACGTGTCTCTCATTTTCAGCAGTCCGGTCCAGGTATGCTCTCAGAGGCAAAGGCAAAGGGGCAAGAAAGCAAGTGGAAACATGCAAGTGGTTTTTCAAACCTCTGCTTATATCCTGTTTGCTGTCATTGGCTAAAGTTACATGGCTGAGCCAGGGTAAGGGGACAAGGCAGGACACCCTGTTCATAACAACAGAGGACATAGACACAGGGATGGGTGAGGAACTGGGACCATGGGTGCAACCTTTCTACCACAGGTGCCCAGGCATGGCTCTGGAACAGAGCACCCCCAACCCTTGAGTCTTCTTCTACCCAACCCAGAATACTTTGCCTAAACCAGGAACCTGGGGTCCTACCACGCTGATTTGTATTCACTTGAGAGTTACTCCTTTACTTACTACTCAAAAAAAAATGCTCTCCATCTCAAAAACCATCAGAAATGATCTCTGTGATAAAGAATGGACTCCCCAGGCTCAGGCTAGGACTATAGATCACAAGCAACCAATATAATCTGCTTAATTATTTGATTCAATCAGAATTAGCTTAATTATTTTCTTCTCACCTCTTTTTAATCCATTCTGGAAACTGATTATGTCTTTAACACCAGACCAGAGATAAGTGTTTCAATTGGGAAATGTAATTAGCCAAGGAAAATGAATGTGGGCACTGCCTTTTGTCAAAGCACCATTAAAACCCAACTCTGGTCAATACCAATGTGGGGCAGAGACAAAGAATGCAGTAGGTTCTTCTCCTGAGTAGAAAAGAAAGGCCTACAGGAGGTTGGGGAATTAGGCATCTTGGGATCTTGGCAGAAAGAACCTTATTTGTTTGACATTTCTAGGCCAGCTCTGGGCTGATGCTAGAGATGCAAAGGTGAATTTGCCCCCAAAGAGTTCTCCTAGAGGGAAAGATCTACATGTTTCTGTGAGATACAAAGTGCTGGGAAAAGGAAGGAGTCACTGACTCTGTCTCTAGAGCTTCGCAGAGCAGGTAACACTGAGCTGGGTCTTGAAGAATAAGCTGGAGGTTCCCAGGCAGAGAAGAGTAAAGCTGCTTTCCAGGTAGAGGGCACAGCGTGTGCAAGGACTAGGTGGTGTGAGAGCCCAAGAACAATTACAGAGGCAGAACAGAGCAGGGCTGCCAAGGGCCTCCTGGGCCATCCTGTGGCCTCCCAGAGCCAGGCGTGCAGTGTGTCCTTGGGTCATCCCGTCTCACTTGTCAGTCCTTCTCTCCCCACCCAGATCCTCCTTCTCCACCCCACTTTGTCTTCTAGAATGATTCTCCTGAAGTGTTTGTTTTAATGAAGTTTAACATACATGACTTTTGAGGGAGACTGAACAATCTGAAAGCTCAGGGATGGATTCAGGGCAATTAAGAACAACAAATGTGCATTCTAGAGCTGAAGAACAGGAGGGCAGCGAAATGCAGGGCATTCTGGAAAGAAGGTACAGCCAGGACAAAGTCTTGGCAGTATGGTATACGGAACTGAGTGTGACTGTAACATGAAACAAAAGATGGGTGATGACCTGCCCAGGTGTGCAGGGGCTAGATCACAAAGGGCCTTTTAGAGAGCCACTGGAGACCACCTCCCTGGCCTTGGTCTCTGTGATGGGGATACTGCAGACATGGGGGCCTCTCTAACATTTGTTGGGCTATAGCTGCTCCTGCAGGCCATCTCCTACAAGTCTTCACTTTTTCAAAAGCTGTAAGTGCTCAGAGCAGTGGTCACAGTTTGCTGGACCTCGGCCTGAGACTGAGGCCTGTCAGGAATGCAGTGGGGAGGAGAGGTCACCTGGTCAGGTGGTTCTTACACCTGGGGAAAGGGAGGACCTCTGCCTCCAAGGTCAAGGAAAGGTTGAGGCAACACACCTGTGCCCACCCGGTTCCTATTTGCCTTAATCCCCAGCCATTCTTATGAGAAAAAATTCAGCCAAGGGAGATCATGAGCTAACAGAAGTTGCCAGGCCCTACCTCACTGCTATCTAACTGATTCTGCCCCGTTAGATCCATTCACACTCAAGTGTCTAATGGAATGGTGATCAGCATGTGTATGATTTTATATCCTTCTTTTGTGCCTTGTAGGATCTTGTAGCCTCTTTCCTGTCTTTCCCAGGTGGGACCCTTCTCACTGGGGAGGCAACTGATATAGGGAGAGAGGACCAACACTGTAGGAATTAAATCCATTGTTCCTGCTTACTTGCTGTGTGAATTCGGACAAGTTGCCTAACCTCTCTGAGCCTCAGTTATGTCATTTGGAAATGGAAATAATATAATCTATGCTGTAGAGTTGTTATGAGGATTGAGAATAAAATGCTTGTCTTAGTGCTTGCATGTAGGACATACTAAACATGTGATGTGATGGTTATGGAACCTGAAAGACGCAGCTCAGATTGCTGTCTAATGGACCAGCTGGGTGACCGTGGGCACGAGTCATTTAATCTCCATGAGCCCTAGTTTCCTCCTCAGTGAAATAAGGGTAATGGCACTGTAAAGAAAATGAGGGTTCGTATGGCCAGGGTTCTCACCTGACCCTGGTCATGTGTTGCTCACTACACATGTGTGGGCAACATGTTATTATTGACTCTGTACAAAGAGCTCAGCCTGGTGCTCTGGGCTGCACGGCTGCAGGAGAGCAGAGACTGGAGGGGTGGCCATGCCAAGGATAGAGACTGAGATGGCTATGGGGGCAGAGATGCGCAGAGGCAGAGATCAGCTTGCTGCATGCAGACTTGCTCTGAGGTGGATGGGATTCTAGCATTTGACTTGCCACCATGGGAATAAAGTTAGGTATAAACCCTTTCACCCCAAAAACATTCCATTGTCATTTTTCGGTCGTACTGAATCAAGAGTGAACTTGCCCGGGGCTGAAACCCACTGACAAGACAGCAAGACAGGCACCCTTCAGTGTGGTGTAAGGATCAAACAAAAGATTTTGGAAATGGATGCTTTCTGTCTTTGTTCTTGTTGCTTCTTCTCTGTCTCCAGCCTAGCCCAGGGTATTGATGGACTTTACTCTCAGGTCATTTGAGAGTTCCTCACAGCCCCAGCTCAAGCTAGCAAAAGGCAGGGTGAAAAGGTGAGATAGCAGGGGAGGGGAGGTGGAGAAGGTCAGGGTCTGCACCTGTCCACCAGAGAATGGAACAGCAGGGCCATGTGTGTGTGGGAGGAAGTGGCCCTGCCCTCACTCCAGGTTCCAGAGGCTGGGGTGGCACATTATCCACCCCTGCCCCAAGCTGTGGGAGAGGAAATTCCCTCAGCAAAGTGGCATGTAATGACCTGGGTCCTATTAAAGTTGCCAATGACCAGACCCAGCTCATCACATATGGCTCAGGTCTTATTCCTGTCTTCTACAGAGTCTCAGCACCAGGTCTGGGCTAGGAGTGTGGGACTGCTTAGGACTGGGGTGCAAGGTGAGCCTCAGCCACTGATGCAAGCTTCCACCCTAAGCCCCTGCTCCCAGCCAATCTGGCTGGTGGAATGCTCAACACAAGGTTCTCAGATCTCCAAAGGCAGCAAGTGAGGGTCCTGAGCATACAGCCTAGCGGGAGGATACCAGGGCAGAAGGATGCCAGAGCAGGAGAATGTGGGGGCTGAGCAGAGATGTGACAAATCTTTGATAATAGCATTCACCTGACATGTCTGAAAAATCAGGCACGCACCTTTCTAGCAGGGCATGCAATTTCCTGTTAATGAGTTGTGAAAGACTGAAACGAGTTATGAGGGAGGCTGGGCTGACTCCTTCCCAGGGGAGCTGCCAGAAGATGGAAGCCAGGCCCCATCCTCCCCCAGGGCTCAGGACCCTAAACTACTCAGTGATCTAATTGGCCTACCACTAGGTTATTGCTTCCACACCCGTAGGCAATAAGCTATTGTAGACCGAGTCACTATATAAAGAGCTCTGCCCAGTGCTCTGGCAGAGACAGAGGGGGATTATGGACCAGCGGGCTGTTGGATAGAGATGTAGTTATAGTGCTCAACCTATTGCTGGAAGAATTAAGCCAGGTATAAATCTTTTCACCGCAAGAATATTCCATTGCCATTTCTTGGTCTCACTGAATCCATAGAGAACTTGCCCAGGGCTGAAACCCTCAGGCAAAACAGCTGGCATAGCCAGCAGGATTCATTGTAGATCAAAGAATGGAACAGGCTGCCCTTATGGGAGAGGTACTTCAGCAGGTTGTCCCTGTGAATGGGGAGACGTTCACATGTTCCCCAGTGGGCATCTGGACTGAGGTGGCTTGCCTCCTGGAGGGTTGGGCCAGGCCTCAAGACTGGAGGCAGGTGGAGGTGGCACCTGAGGCAGTAGAGGTGGCCTTTGGCATAATAAGGAGGTCCTCTGAGAAACAAGAGTGCCTGTGAGGTGGTAGGAACCATGGGTTGGCTGTTTCTCACAATATTAAAAAAGTCTGTAGATGAGAAGAATGTGCTCCTGCAAGAGACATGAGAAATGGCAGCATAAGAATGTGAGCTGCCAAGTGCTGTGGATTTGTTGAGGAATGAAATAGCATTGATACAGGAGGAGGTAGCATGAGAATGCAAGCTGTGAGGTGCTGTGGAGGAAGTAAAAGATTTGTTAAAAAATGAAATGGCGTTGCTGCAAGGCACTGAGGAAGAGGTAAAGGCCATGAAGGAGAAGCACTTACCCCTGTGAAAAGCACAAGAAGAGGCAGCATAATGCGAGCTGCGAGGTGCTGTGGAGAAGGTAAAAGATTCTTTGCAGAATGAGACAGTGGCATTGCAAGGTGCTCTGAAGGAGGCAAAGGCCATGGAGGAAAGGACATACTCCTGAGGGAAGCACACGAGGAAGCAGCACAAGAACAGCCATGAGATATTGAGGTGAAGGTAAGAGAGCTGTTGAAGACTCAGCTAGCGTTGCTGTGAGGCACAGTAGAAAAGGTAAAGGGTGTATCAGAGGAAGCACTTGGAGTGGAGAGAAAGGTGCCATCAGCCCCGGAAATGGAGGAGCTGGGGGAGGACAAAGGGGTGGTGCCAGAAGCACTGACCCCTCCTCTGTTGAAAGCATGCCCAGTGGTTGTAAAGAAAATAAAGATGCAGCAAGCACAGGTTCCTCTGAGAGAGGTGCAGCCCCCTCCCTGGGTCGTGGAGAACTCTATGCTCTGCCCCTATACTCAGGCTGAGCTGGTGGATTTGGGCTTCCAGTTTCAGTAGAAGCCGTCAGAGTCAGTATCATCTTGGCTCCTGCATCTTTGGGGTTTGGGGGTGATGGAATTGTTCTATCTGGATCAGAGATGGGAAAGTTGGCTTCCCTGACAGTTCATCCTTCCTTGAGGCAACGATTACAAAATGCACATCAGACCCCAGAAAATCATTCCCTCCTCAATTGGCTTATGGCCACACTTCTCATTGTATGACCCAATCAGGGTGATTTTATCATCCTCCCTTGCTAGATGGCAGATGTGTGCTGAACTCCAAATGGTGTTATGAGCATTAGGCATGAAAAATGCCATCTATAGTCCAGAGAATTGTGGTCCAGATGAGGAGCATTTTACTGCAGGGATGAGTAATATGGTGCTTCAAATGACTCCCACATCCCTGTTTGGGTCCCTAGTGGCCATTCTTGCCCCTCACTTAGGGCAGCCCGTAAGTGAGGTTACCTGTATAGTAGCAAACTTGGGAGAGGCTGAAGCAATGAGAACATGGAAGGAAATACATTCTTCTACTCAGAGGAAGAATTTACAGGGCTCCGTGGATGTTACAAGGACCCAGCTGTGGGTTGATTTAATAGAGGAAGGAGCAGAGAGAAATTAGATGGGAATTCAAATAGAATTTTAATGGAGCTGTGGCAGCAGTTCCGGCCACTGAGGACCAAGAAGCAGAGGCCAGAGACAGAGCCTCAAGTCCAGCCTGTGTGTTTGCAAGACTTACTGCTGGAGAGTGAGCCAACCTCACCTGAACCCACACAGGAAGATGACTAAGGGACACGGTTTGACTGAGAGGAGGGTCTAGGTACCTGCCCTGAGGGACCAGGGTGGGACTGAAGGCCACATGTTAAAATATCAATTCATTGGTCCCCAGTGAACATACAACATATCCTGGCTCTGGTAGACAGAGGAACTGAATGTTCGCCGATTTATGGCAACCCTGAACAGTTTCCTGGGACCCCCACTGTTATAGATTGATATGGGGGTAAGGTTATCAGAGTGAAACAAGCCTGAATCCCATTGGGAATACGGCATCTACCCCCGAAGGAGTATAACTCTGTATATCTCTCCTATCCCCAAGTACATTTTGTTGATAGATATCCTGCAGGGCCTATGGTTGCAGTTCACTGCAGGTGAGTTCAGACCGAGGATACATGTGGTAAAGGCAGTTCTGAAGGGGGCATACTAAGCACCCACCCATAGCTTTGTCTGTGCCTCAGTGGGTGAGTAATACCAAACAATACATATTGCCTGGAGGGTGTAAAGATATTGGAGAAACCCTCCAGAAACTGGAAAAGGTGGGTATTATAAAGCCCACCCATAGTCCTTTCAATTCCCCAGTGTGGCCAGTAAAAAAGCCAGGTAGCTCTTGGCATATGACCATGGATTACAGATAATTTAATAGTCATACCCTCTATGTATGCTGCCGTCCCCTCTACTGCAGACCTGATGGATACCCTCAGTCACGAACTAGGAACATACCATTATGTTGTAGATCTTGCTAATGCCTTCTTTTCCATTGGCATTGAGCAGGAAAGTCAGGAACAGTTTGCCTTCATGTGGGAAAGACAGCAATGGACTTTCACCGTCCTTCCACAGGGATACCTCCACAGCCCCACCATCTGTCATGGACTTGTAGCCCAGCACTTGACAGCATGGGAGAAAACACCAATGGTGCGGCTGCACCATTATATTGGTGATGCCATGCTCACGTCCGATTCTCTTTCAGATCTAGAAAGTGCAGCACCTAGACTGCTGCAACATCTACAGGAGAAAGGATGGGCTGTGAACAGCACCAGGGTTCAAGGACCTGGTTTGTCTGTCAAATTCTTGGGGGTCATCTGGTCTGGTAAGACTAAAGTTATACCAGAAGCAGTCATAGATAAAGTCCAAGCCTTTCCTATCCCTACAACTGTGGCAGTGGTGTAGGAGTTTCTGGGTCTTCTAGGCTCCTGGAAAGTGTTCATCCTGTACTTGGTGCAAATTCTGAAGCCCTTGTACTGTTTGGCACAAAATGGCATCAGGTGGGACTGGATGAGACATGTGCATCTGCCTTTACTACAGCAAAACAGGCAGTCAAGGCCATGCAGCCCTTGAGTGTGATAGACCCATCAAGGTCCTGTGAACTGGATGTTCATATGACTACAGATGGTTATGGCTGGGGCCTCTGGCAGCAGCTTGAAAGAACTTTCCAACCTATTGGATTCTAGTTCCAACTCTAGAAAGGAGCAGAGGCACAATACACCTTGAGAGAAAAACAACTGGCTGCTGTGTACCATGCCTTGCTGGCTACAGAACCCATCACTGGAATGGCCCCGATAAACATAACCACCTATTACATGGATCCAAAAGCCACAGAGTAGTGTGGCACAGACACCTACCCACACTGGCCAAGTGGGGTGCATACCTATGGCAGTGTAGCACCCTCTCTACTAGCCACTCTAGTGAAGACCTCCAGTGCTTATTGGGGTCAGTGACATATACTAGTGAAAGGCAGGAAGAATTTATTTTAGAGCCATTAGTAGCAGAGAGCCCTTATTGGGAGGGAAGAGCTCCTATACCTGAAGATGCATGGTACACAGATGGCTCCAGCTGTGGGCAGTCCCCAAAATGGAGGATTGTAATGTTCCATCCTAAGACTGAGACAATATGGATGGAAGATGGTGAGGGGAAGAGCAGTCAATGGGCAGAGTTGCATGCAGTGTGGCTTATGATCAGCCAGGAGCCCTCCACAATAGTTGTCTGCACTGACAGCTGAGCCATCTATTGAGGCTTGACTCTGTGGCTGCTGATATGGTACCATGCCAACTGGTTGGTTGGACACTGATCCAATGGGCAGAGTTGTGGCAAGACTACTGGGACTGTGGTCAGACTAAAACAATTACAGTATATCATGTGACTGGTCATTTGCTGCTGGCATCCCCAGGAAATGATGAAGCAGATGAATTGGTCCAGGTGCATAGGCTAGAAGGAAAGCCTGCCTCTGATGTGGCCCAATGGTTATATCATCATTTGTTGCATGTGGGACAAAAGACAATGGGGCTGTAGCCCATTAGTGGGGCCTGCCTTTGATCTTTGAAGAAGTCAGCAGAGCCTGGAAGGAGTGCATTGTATGCTCTAAAAGGGACTTACACTCAGTACCACAGCAATGTGGGACAAAGCTAATGGGCCGATATCCCTCGTCAGGAGGCAGAAAAACTATATTAGGTCTCTGCCTGTGTCAGAAGGGTACCAATATGCTGTGACTTGTGTTGACACAGCTATTGGACTTCTGGTTGCTTTTCCTATGCATTTTGCAGACCAGCAGATGACCAAATGAGGCCTGGAGTGTCTCTTTGCAGCCTGTGGCTGACCGCAGGTAATTGAGAGTGATTAAGGCACCCACTTTACTGGACATGTACTGCAAGAATGGGTGCAGCAATTAGGAATCAAATGGAAGTTTCAGGTACCATACAATCCTACTGTGGCAGGCATGATAAAGAGGTACAATGGTTTGTTAAAATCTAGCCTGAAGTCAGACACCAATAGTCATGGGGTGGTCAGTCTGCTTATGGACAGTGCTTTGGCATTTGAATGAAAAGCCCTGGAAGGGAGCACTGAGCCCCGGAGACATGCTAGCACATATTGCTGCCTCCCTTATACAATTGAAAGTACAAAGCAAGGAGGAATTGTTGAAGTTGAGGTTTGGCCACCAGAATAATGTCTTGCTGCCAGCACCAACTGCACAAAACCCTGGACACTCCATTCAGTTGACATGGCCTTGGACATTTTGACACATGGACCAGCAATGGCTGGCATTCCTGACACCTTGGGGACAAGGCCTGAGAACTGTCTCCCTGTATTCCTGGCCTCCTGTTTAGCTGTATTTCTCCCTGTTTAGCTGTATTTCTGGAGTAACGACAGAGTGGCCCCCAAAGATCATAGTAGTATATCTTAAATGGCCAGAAGAGGAGCATCTTACCAGGGAGTTTTGTTTTATCATTATGGCCAGTGCATGCACCTCCAGTAGCACTATATATAGACCCCTCAGTAACCCCCACAGGGAGAGGGGTAAAGATATGGTATACTAGACCTAGACAGGACCCCTTCCTGCCACTGTCCTATCACAGGACCACAGGTCATTAAAACATGTATCTTAGCGTCCTTAAGGTCTTTGTGGATTGGGCACACATCCTAGTACAAAACTGCTGCTCGCTGGGGTGCTTGGAGCTCCCTGTCCATACCACTACTAAATGTGAGTCATGAACTCATCTGGGTAGACCTGGTTTTGAATACAGCTGAAATAACCCCAGGCTTGAGGATTATTGTAATTTTTGTTACCTGTATCAGAATTTTGTTGTATCATAATTTTTGTTATTATCCACATATTGTTATCCTCTGTTACTATTGTGGAATCTGGTTACAATGCTCCAGCTTTTCGCACAGGGACCGTTGTGGAAGATTGAGGATGTGTAGACTGTAAGGCGAGAATCCTGGAGGGGTGGAGTGTGGGGAAAATGGAAGTGCCCATGGCCAGGATCCTCACCTGACCCTAAACTGCTTGATGATGTAATTGGCCTACTGCTATGCTACTGCTTCCACACTCACAGGCAATAAGCTATTACTGACTGAGTCACTATATGAAGAGCTCTGCCCAGTGCTCTAGGTGGAGGCAGAGGAGGAGGAGGATTATGGACCTGCAGACTGTTGGATGTAGATGTGATTAGTGCTCAACCTGTCACTGGGAGAATAAAGCCGGGTATAAACCCTTTTACCCCAAGAACATTCCATTGTTATTTCTTGGTCTCACCGAATCCATAGTGAACTTGCTTGGGGCTGAAACCCTCAGGCAAGCAGGGGGCATCTCTGCTGAGGGGCAGTTATAGACATATACTTTAGACCCTAGAGCATGCACAGAACTAAAAGCTGGAGTGAGTGTCTCCAGTCTGAATCAGAGCTTCTCCAAGCTGTTGGCTGCACTCCTCCTGTCTCAGCAGGAGCATGGCATCTCTCTAGTAATTCCCTGCTTGCAAAGCATAGCTCACATTTGTCATCTTATTAGACCTTCACAGCAATTCTATTTAGTGGGTACACTTCTGTAAGGTAATGCTAGCTGCTGTAACAGATAAACCCAGAGATCTCAATGGATTGAGACAACAGACATTTATTTCTTACTCACCTAAAGTCAAATTGATGGGGAAGGGGTGGGTGTGGGGGGTGCTCTGTTGCTCATGTCACTCAGGAACCCGGGGTGATGGAGTCTCCATCCTCTTCAAATCGTGACTCCCAAGGCCACCTCGGCCTTTGAGGATCCATAGACGGGCCAGACCTCAATTGGTGTATGCAATTTATACCCACACTCCATTGGCCAGAACTTGGCCCCACTTAAATGCAAAGGTGGATGGGAAATGAAGTTCTCGACTGAGCAGCAGTTTGCCTACAAAGGCTCTGCCCCAAGGAAGGGAACATGATCTTTGCTGGGCATAGTAGGGGGTGTTTTCCTCAAACAAAGGCTGGAGGATTCTGGATTTGGGTTTGATGGGGCAGTGGACACTTAGAAATCAATAAGTGCCCTTTGTGGCCTGAGATTTGGAAGAGGGCACAGAATGTCCCTGACCCTTTGAGGAGCCTGGATTGCAGGCTGTCCCAGCCTTTTCCACAGCCTCCCCACTGCCCCTCAGTTAGCTTCTAATCCACACCAGGCCTGGCCCTGAAGACACCCTCCACAGCTCCCCATGGCCCTCTAGACAGAGTCCAAACCCCTTAGGCTGGCATCCACAGACTTTCCCAGGAGGACTCCAACTCAGCTTGCATTCTCTGCCTTGTCCCCCTCCCCACATACCCTGTGGTCCTCCCTGACCATCTCTCACTGTGGAGCCTCTGCACGTGCTGTGCCCTCTGCCGGGATGTCTCTCCCCCAACTCCCTACCCTGCAGGCTTCTGCTGGTCCTTCCTGATCCAAAGGGAAGGTCATCTGTGAGGGCCCCTTCAAACTTAGCTGCTTAGCCAGCACTGACTGAGAGCTCACTATGTACCAGGCACTGCATGAAAGGCTTTATAGGCATCAACGCATTCATAACCTCACAAGCCTATGAGATGAGCATCCCGTTTTATAGGTGAGGACCCTGAGTCTCTGAGATACAGCAACTTGTGTGAGGTCACGCAGCTACTCACAATACATCATAATTGTTAGTTTACTTAATAGTCTTTCTCAGAAAACAGCTGCAGATTCCCCGAGGGCAGAAGTCATGGCTGAGCCATCCTGGATCAACACTGTCCCCACCACCACCATGCCACGGTCTGGGTGGCCGTTTTCTTTCAGATAAATCCCTTACCCTCTGAGAATCAGAACCAAGAATTCCTCAGATTATCGTCCGTCATAATCTCCTCACTGCTTGCCTGTCAGTTTTTGAATATTAACCTGAAACCATTTGAAAATGATCTGTGAGGCATAGACCAGCCTTCTCCATGCATGATTAAGTATGATGGCTTTTTAATGATTTGAGCTGTGCCTTCCTCGGATCGACAAAAATGGATTACCATATATTTCTGAAAACTGTGCTACCAAAATCAGGTTCTTCTTTCGTTTTCTTGGTTGTCCTCACAAATCTTTGCTGAGAATGACTAATACTCAGGGTTTTAATTATTCAGTAGCATGAGGATGGTGCTTCCCAAGTTCCGAGAACTGCTCTCTCTGGGAAAGCCTTGAAAGGTGCCCGGGATTCGATCATTAGGAAATCGAGCTGTGTCTTTTCTCTGAAGCAGGGAGAGCTGTCTTCCGGGCTGTGGCACGTTTGCTGCATTTGTGAATCACTTTGGCCGAGAGATCTAAAACAGAGGCAGTGCTCACCCAGGAGGCGTGCTGAGGGCTGTCATACCAGGGATGAAGAGCGAGTGGGCATGGGCAAGTGACTGGAGGGCCTCTCCCATGCACAGACCCTTCCATCTCCTGCTCCCTCTTTCTGCAAAACTCTGTGCTTCATCCAAGCCGCCCACACCTTCAAAGGGGGTATTATCAGTCCCTTTTGACAGATGCAGACTCACAGCTCAGAGGGGTGAAGTAACTTGGTTGTGGCCACACAGCTGGAAATATGCAGAGCCAAGTCTCAAATATTTTGACCAGAAGCCTGTGCTTTTTCCACTGTCACTGCTGCTTCTAAAAACAAATGAAATGAAAGATGATTCACAGGCACCCCTGCAGCACATACCATTTAAAGGAGAGGAAAAAAACCTCTCACCACACACCTACTAGTGCTGGTCTCTCTAGTACCTGACATTACCCCATTTCACAGATGAGGATGTTGAGTCTCATGCGGGTCAAGTAGACAACCAGAGGTCACGCTGCTAGGAATAACTAAGATAGGATTTGATTCTACATCTACCTGACTTCAAAATAACTTCCTCACCCTATCCTTTGTAGGAAACAAAAATCTGTCCTTGGATCTCCCCAACTCCCACCCCCGCACACCCCACTCCAGTTAAGTGGTCAACATAGGTTTAAGTCTGGCAAGGAAAGCCTGCTTTTCTTTTTGTGTAAAATGTGTGCAAGTATCTTTTCAGCTAAGGGAAGGAGGTGGTGTGGCTTCTGTTAGGTTCTGGAAGGGGCCCATGGACCAAAGAAAGGGAAGGTGTCTGGTCTGTGGAGAGGGTGTAGGTCCCCTCCTCTTCTGTGGGTGCTGGGAACGTGTCAGGTGGGCCCGTCATGGGCCTGATGGAGAGGGGGCCAGCTGGCCTGGCCTCTGGTCTTGCTGGCCCTGCTCCTTCTCAGCTCTCTCTCCACGTTAGTTCAGCATGCTTTTACTCACGACCGACTGAGTGCCCAGCATCATTCTAGGCCCTTTGCCATTTGTTCCTAAGATGAATGTGCCTGGGGTCTCTGCCTCCCAGGGCTTCTGCCTGCTGAGAGATAGACCAACATGTGCTCTCCTGTGACTCAGCCTGGGCCAGATCATCGACACTGGGACCCAGACTGATGCAGGGAGGAAGCACTACCCCTAGACGGGATCTGGAAAGGCTTTGAGGAGGAAGGGGTGCCAGGCTAGTCTGTGTGTTGTGAGTAGGGCTCGTGCACAGAGGCACCCAGCTCTTCTCACCCAGGCAGTACGTGCCATCACGGGGCATTGCTCCAGCCCACAGGTGGGAGGTACTGCCAGGCACTGAGAAAATGGCCTGGGAGTCTGGTGGCTGTGGGCCCCTCCCTGGGATCTCTTAGACCCTGTGAACCAGGCTGAGTCTCTAGACGTCGCACAGGAACCGGACGCCCAGCAGCGAGGCTCAGGGCCTCCCAGGCAGTCAGCCTGAGTTGAGTCCTGGCTCCCCAGTCACGAACCTTGGGAAACTTTTATGACTGCTCGAAGCCTCAGTTTCCCCCTCTGTGAAACAGGGACCTGAATTGTGCCCTCCTCATATGGTTGTTAGGAGACTTAAAAGAGGTGCTGCCTGCAGGGCGCTCAGCAGTGTGGTGTCTGCCTCCACACGGGCGGGTAGCTGTTGCCGTCTTCCTGGCAGACCCTGCCCTAGGATGGCTGCTGAATCCACTTGGCACACGCTGTGTGACCTCTGACCCTCAGGAGGGTTCTGCAAGGTGGAGGTATTATTGCTCCCATTGCACAGGTGAGACTAGTAAGGGTGGCTCCAGCTGTAGCCCTTTCTGTGAGCCCATCCCTGTAGCTCTGCCATCCCCGTGACCAGAAGATCCTCCCCTGGGGCATGGCTCTGGACCAGACTTTCCCAGCACTGCCTCTGCCATCTCTCTGAGTTGCTTGGGGTGAATAGGGCCTTTTTGATTTCCTTTCTTTTCCCCTTTCCACAGTCATCATTCATCTTGTTATCAGAGCCACACATCTGCACCTCTTGGCTCTGGTCCACATGGTGTGTTCGCCATGATCAATGCATAGCTCTGTGTGGCCACAATGTATATCCAAGATGGCATTGTGACCCTAAGCCTGTGGGCCTGGGAGGCCCGTGTGCCGTCAGAGGACAGCTGGAGGCTCCCCTGATGGGGCCGAGGTGAGGCAACTGGCTGATGTTGTCCTGTGCTCTGGGGGTAGTTCTTCCTGGACTGGTAAACAGCTGTCCCAGCTGGGGGCATCACTGGCTGCCTTCAAGGTGTCCAAAGCACAGGCCCAGGGATCGCCTGCCCCTCTCCTACCCATCCATACGTGACCAGTGGGTACTCACTGACCAAGATGGATAACTCCCCAAATTACTCCACATGGGGTCCTCTCTGGGCCACCCTCCGAACCGCTCTTCCCACTGCAGCCAGAGGATCACTTCAAAATGCCAGGCAGTGGATTGTTAAATTGGTTTTCTTTGTTTCATTGGATATGGCCTGTAATTGTATGTCTAATACTGTTATGCATTTGTATTCCTGTTCTCCTAGGGTGTGTGCGGAAGGCAGTTGTTGGTCTTTTAAAGCCAATACAAGCATATGCTGCTTTTCAAGAATTAACTTCAAGAAATAAGTGATTCCTTTTAAACAACTTTGTGAAATCATATACTGATTCCCCACCTGCATTTGCTGCAAGAAAATAATCATGTATATTGTGATTTTATCCAGAATTATAGCTGCTGGCTGTCCTCTCTTTCGTATTTTATCTCCCTGTTTGGTCCCAGGAGATGGCTGGTTAGCCAGAGACGGGTAAGATTCCTCATGGGAGGAACAACCTAAGACAGGCACAGTCGCAAGGGACCTCAGGTGAGCAACGTGGGGGCCAACTGAGGTGAGGCATAGAACTTCACCCCTCCAGACGAGAGAGACATTGCCTGTGACAAGCTATGTCACAGGCCGAGCCCATCTAATCATTATTCAGGTACCTTCCACAAATATATGCATATGCATTTGCGTCAATTAAAACAAAAAAGGGGGAAATGTGGGATTCACTTATAATTTAAATATAAAAATCGTATGAATAATCATAGTTGACTTGATTGATTATAGTGACTGCATTAGTTTCTCTGATATGACTGCCTTTGCGTTGTTCACCTTGTGAGAACTTGTTCACTATGTTCCTTGCATGGTTCACCTTGTGGGCGCTTGTTCACTGTATTGGAACTTGTTCGTTGCATGGTGACCAATAATGTCTTGTGGATTGAAAAGTTGTTAAGAGAAAAAACCTCAAAAGTTCACATCGCAAGAAAAAATAATTTGTAACTATGTATGTTGAAGGATGTTATCTAAACTTACTGTGATAATCATTTCACAATAAATAAATAAATAAAACAAAATGCCAGGCAGGGTAGGTCCCTAAGCCACCCACATGACCCTCCCTGAGCCCCTGTGGCCCGTGCAGGCTGGCCCCACCCACTCCCTGCCCACCGTGTTCCCTCTGTCTCATGCACGTGCCTTCCTCTGGGCTCCATGAACATGTCAAGACTTCCTGCACCTGAGGCTCTTCTGTCCACTGTGCATTCTGCCTGCCATGGCCCCCGCTACCTTCCCTCCTGGGCTACCTTCAGTTCCCGGCTCACAAGCTGCCTGTCTCCTGGCTGCCACTCCTGCTCTTTTCCTTTACCACACACATTACTTTGTAACTAGATGTCATCTGTGTGATACCTAGTTGGTGTCTCTCTCCCCCAGCCAGACCAGCAGCTCTTTGAGGGTGGGGACCAGGACTGTCCATCTCCCCCTGCGCTCCAGCACCAGGTACTTCCTGAGCGCTCAAAAATATGTTTTTGGGTGAATGAATAAACCTTGAGCCAGTGACTTAATTCCCTGAAGCCTGAATCTTCATCTGTAAGAGAGGGACAATAATAGTGTTCATGAGGTTTAGAAAAGGTGATGCGTATACACCATGTAACACAGACACAATGCCTGCACAAAGCAAGTGCTCAGCCAGTGCTAAGTGTGATTATTGTTATTAACCTCTGGTTAGAAAAGGGTTGGTGTTGGCTTCGGAGAATTCCACATTCCCGTGTCTGGGGAGTCTGCCTCGGGCCAGGATCTCGGAGCTTCATGGAGTTGGTCTCTGTACCTCCAGTCATATAGGAACAGCCTCTGGCAAGGGGTACTGGCTGTCAGGGAGGCTTTCCACTGAGGTGGCAGGCAGTGGGAGGAGGACATCCAGCCCTTCAGTCAGCAGGTCCCAACCATGCCCTGCCTCTGCAGGGCCTTTTCCAGCTGAGATTAACCAGGCTCAGATTAAGCCCTGAGGACACTAACTGCTGGGGATGGACATGAGAAAGGACAGAGATGACACAGATTACTATAATGAGAGTTGAAAAGCAATTCTGTTAATAAAAGAGTTCAGAGAAGGAAGACCTTAGGTCCAGGTGGTGGAATCAGAGATGTCTTCATGGAGGAAGCGGCATTTTTCTAGAACCGAAAGTAAATACTGGATTGGGCCATATGTGGAGGCATTTGGTATAGAGGATGACATTCCAAGAGGTAACAGCTTGAGTAAAGGACTGGAAGGCTAGAAAGAGGGGACTGCATAGAATCAGAAGTCTAGCTAGAGCATGGAGAACATGAAAAGACTATTAAGAAACAGGGCTGGAAGGGCATTGTATCAGTCAGCCATTTCCAAAATAACGCTGTGTAACAAATTACTTCCACAGTGAGTGGCAGACAACAATGAGCATTTATTTCTTATTTGTGTGGCTACAGATAGCTGGAGTTTGGTTTATCTAGGCTGTGCTCAGCTGGGCCAAGTCTGCTCCACTCATGTCTCATCCTTCTTAGACTAGTAACTATTTGAGATTTGTTCTTCTCATGGTGAAAGGCAGAACTGTGGGAGGGTAAGCTTGAAATATGCAAGCTTATTTCAAACTTCATCTCAGGTTATGTCCACTAATCCCATTGGCAAGTGTCATAGCCAAATTTAAAGTCAAGGGCAGAGTTAATTCCCTCCCCACCATGGGGCCAAAGCAAATTACATGGACAAGACCAAGGTTGATATGACAGGGATGTTTACCCATCCCACAGTGGTGGAGGGAGAGTGCTGCATAATCATCTACCTCAGAGGTGGAAGCCAGAGTATGGAGGGACCCAGGCTTTGCCCAGAGCAGCAGCTGGGCATTAATGTCTCTTGGAGTGAGCAGCTGAGGGCTCTGGCTTTTGCTCTTCTTTTCATTGAGGCAAGAAGTGTGTTAAATGCCTCAGTCCTGTCCACCTCTGTCCCATCTCCTTGAGGGCTCATACCTCCTGCCTGCTTGGCACAAAGGCCAGGCCATCCTTTCCTACTGGACCAAGGACCCCAGCTTTGCCAGCCCCAGTGTGGCCTTCTCTGCTAGAACTGAGCCTTCTGATAACAGCCTCATGCCTTGAGCACCTTCTCTGTACTGGTGATTTCAAATTCTCTGTATTTAGTGCCTGCTGGGTGCTCTTTCTATGCATTTTTTCTGAACTGACCACACCATTCTAAAAGGGGAATCTCATTGTCCCATTTTTATGAGGTTCAGAGAGGTCAAGTCAGTTGCCCACGATCACACTAATGATAAGGAACTAAGCCGGGATTAGAAACAAGCCTACAAGGTCCTGTGGTCTGGAAGGTGGCGTTTGGTCAGAGCTCTGCGGTGAGCTGCCGAGCCTCTGTGTGACTTGGAGACATCACTGCAGCATCCTGGGCTCCCGTCTCTCCGCCTGCCTTTTCTTCTCTCAGCGGTGCTCCGAGGTAAAGGCAGTTCAGGGCTTGATCCATAGCAAGTCAGAGGGAGTTTTTAAACACAAATTTCCAGGCCAAACAGCACCCGCAGCTCTTATATAAAAACAAATAGAACTTTAACATTTTGAAAACACACCTTGTTTTTCCAATGAGGAGCGCTATCTGGTAGACTGCTTCAGTGAATTATGTCCAGCCATTTGTCACATTGAACCTCATCCAGTGGTCCGAAATATGTCCCAGTCAGCTGTGGCAGCCGAGTGTGACATCTGTCTGGGAAGGGTGGAGGAAGCCGCGATCGCCACCAGCGCTCTGACATCTGCAACTGTCCGTCTTGTCCCTCTAACAGTGTTTCTCTTGGATAGCTGGCCACTGCTCTGTGTGGTGTGTTTTCTCCAAAGCCAAGAGGCCTTGTAAAGTTTGCAGATCCCCAAGAAAGCACTGTCAATATTTCCACTAGCAGTCCATTGACTCAACAGCCATATGTTCTCACCTTCTCTGTGCCTGGCCTGGGGAATAAATAAATGCCTGGGCCACTGGGAAGAGTTGGATCCAACCACTGCCCTTGGGAGTCACAGGCTTGTAAGCAAAGGTGGACAGTCTAGTGTGAGCGGTGCCATGGCAGAGGCACCTGCAGCAGAGTGGGGTTGCCTTGCAAAGGAGGAAGAGGTCAGGTCTGCTTAGCAGCTCAGGAATGCCTTGAAACTCAATGCTCAGCCAAGGCCTGCTGCAGGTGCAGACACAGAGTTGAATTCAGGATAGAGCCTTCGCTCCTGCCCAGCCTTGCCTTTGGGTTACCTCTGGCCTAGAATGAGACGCTTTCCACTAGTGCCGTGCTGGCCTACAGCCCAGCTGTGTGAGAGGTGGAGGTGGGGGTGAAAGATCAGCTGAGAGAAGTGTTTGGGAATTGAGAGCCAGGGCAGAACCTCGCCAATAAATCTGGCAAGCTGCCTTCTTGGTTGGTGCCTCTGGAGCATTTGGGAAAGAGAGCGGCCGCCAGGAACCCCTGCTGCCCTTAGGCCCTGGGGCCCCTGGGCTCAAGCTCAGCTAAGCAGAATGAGGGCCTGTGGGGAGAAAACACCAGCCAGTCCAGGGCAGGATTCAGAAATCAGATACACTGGGCTGCCTCTCCCTTAGCCTTGAAGAACCCTGGGCTTCTCATCAAGCTTTCCCTGGTCAGAGCAGCCTCCTGTCTGTTCAAGGGTGGGGTGGGGTTAGACATCATATCAGAAATTGTTTTCACAGGGCACTGAGAGGCCACTCTTGTCGTGGAAAACACATCTGGGGTCCCACTCCTCCTTTGGTCTGATCTTGGCCGTGTCCCAATCCCATCTATGAGATCTAGGGATAGGGTAACAGGATCTTGAAAATCCCTCAGGTCCCTAAACCTTAGGTTTGAGCCCATGCGTTATAATGGAAGGGGCCCCAGCTTCAGAGCCTAGAGCATGGACACAGGCTGGAGCTCTGCAGCCAGGCTCAGCTCAGCCCCTGCATCTGTGGTGCATCAGCATTCCCATGCCTGAGCACCTCAGGAGGGTCACATGTTCCCATGGACTGTGTGCGGCCTCTGGTACCTACAGGGGCCCACCAGGATAAACCAGGGAAGGATAAACTTAGTTTGGCTTGGGGTATGTTTTCCTACTGATCCTTCAGTGTAGGAAGGGTTGAACGTTTTGGAAATTCACTTCAATCCAAATATTAAAGCCATCCCCAGATGCATGACTCTGGATTAGGAAGCCCGTGCATCCCCAGACCTCCTTTCTTGAAATACCCTCCTTTCCATAAGCGGATTCTGCAACCTCTGGCCTTCTTTCTCCCACCTCTCCCTGATCCCCCTCCCATCCTTTCTAGATTGTGCCCTTTATCGGACCTTGCCCAACCTGGAGAGGTGAGTAAGTGTTTGAGTTGCAGAAGGATTCTCTGCCTGCAAAGTCCACACAAAGGAGCAGTTAGGGAAGCACTCATTAAGGAGACTGGATGCTAACTCAGAATGCCGGTGTGCATGCAAAGCTGGGCTCCTGCTGCAGACTCAGGTGGGGCTCCGTGCTGTCAGCGATCTCCAGGGCTCTGCTGGGGAAAGGCAGGGCCTGTCATTCTCACACCTCTATGCCTCTGCAGGGAGGATGCTGAAGGAATAGTTACTTCTCTTAAGCTGCATTTTGGTCCCTGAAGGAGATGGCTGCTGCCTGCAGTGACTGTAGTTGTAGGGAGTTGAAGGAGGCAGCCACCTCTTCCAGGAAGCCTCCAGATGGCACTAGGCACAGCTCTTTCTCCTTCCTCTTCCCCTTCACAGTCCTCTGAACTCAGGCTCTGGTTGTTGCCATGTGGGGAGGTCTTCCTCAACTCTTTTCTGCCCAGTCCATGGTCTGGGAAGCTTGTTTTGCAGAATAACCTCAAGCTTGACTCCCAGAACAAGAGCCTAAGGCCCAGTGGAAGGGCCACGCCTCGTGGCTTGTGTGTGTGCTCACCATCCTAGAGTGGCCTCAAAACCTTTGGTTTGTGGATTTGTTTGTTTGTTGCCCAGACTTTCTTTCCTCTTGTTTTTTAATGGAAATAAGTTTCTGGCTATAAAAATAATCCATGAGCTGAAGAAATCAAAAAGCACCGGCAGTCCCAGCATTCGGAGAAAAGCACTGAGCCGTGTCCTGTCCAACTTACTTTGTAAGCTCTCCCATACTGGCACACAGCAAAGAACTTAGACCGCACTGCTTTTTTGCAACCTGTTTTCTTTTACAGATCCCGTGGGTATCTCCCCAAGAAACCCAGATCGGGCTCACCTGTGTGAATGGCTGCATTGTGTCCTTTTTTACATTTGAGCCACAATTTATTTAACTAATCCCCTGTTGTTGGACCTGGAGTTTTTCCCAACTTTTCCCCACTATCTGTGGTACTGCAATAAATTCCTTCCTGGATAAATATTTATGAACATTTTTTTTTCTTTGAATAAAATAAGGAATGAAATGGATGAGTCAGAGGGCTGGCACATTCATTAAGATTTTGTAGGCCAAATGCAAGTTCACCCTCCCCACAGCATCACAGAAAAGTGGTGGGCACCCAAGGGGGGCTCCTGGTTGACCTGCTGACTGATCACGAGAGTGGTCTGAGGCCTGCGAAGTAACTCAGTCTGGGAACTCAGGTGCCTCGCCTGCCACCCACTCTTTGCTACTCTTGAGGAGGAGCAGTCGATGGTAGGACACTGGGTCCTAGATGCCACTTTGAAGGCTGGAGGCACTGGAGATTCCCTGGATCGTACCTGGGCCAATATTGGCTAAGAGCCTGCCCAGGCATTAAGAGGGGGCCCAGGGAATGGGGGCCTCTGTGGTTGAGCTGGAAAGGATAAGAATGACCCTGGATCACACCTCTATCTCTGTGCCTACAGGAGGCCTCAGCGGGGCGACAGTCATTGACTCCCTCGACACCCTCTACCTCATGGAGCTAAAGGAGGAGTTCCAGGAAGCCAAGGCCTGGGTTGAAGAGAGCTTCCACTTGAATGTGGTGAGTCTGAGACCCTCAGGTGTTAGAGCCAAAAGGGGCCCAAGAGGTCAACAGCCAGCTTCACCCTGTTATCTCTGAGACCCACAGACATGGAGGCTCTGGCCCCAGGCCGCACAGCAGAGCTGTCCTAGAGCTGGGGCTCCACGTACTCCATGCTGAGTCCCCTCCCCTAAGACCAGCCTGAAGGTGGGGGGCACCCCCCCAACCCTGGCCAGCCCATGAATATCAGGCTATCCTTCCCTGGGAGGAAAGACAGCCACCGTTCCTTCCCTTCCCGGGTGCCAGGCACATTGTTCACACCCAGGAAGTCCCTTCTGGGGCTGGATCTGTCACGCACAACAGCAGCAGCAGGGGAGGTGACTCAGTGGAGAGAAGTGGCTTATCTGCTTGGAGCTGCTCTAACCTGGAGACCCCCTCCCCTGTGCTGCTCTCTTGAGATACGTAAGAGGGGATGGGGGGCGTCTGATTAAAGGCCCATGGCCTTCCGTGATCTTGGTTTTCAGCCTCACAGGCATGCCTGAGCAGAGACTAGGGCCTTGGGGAGAGGATGGTAATGTTTGAGTGGCACAAAAGCCCTACCAGGCCCCACCCCCACTGGTTTTCCAGCCCAACCTGTAGTAATGGATCTGTCCTGGAGGTCTCAGCTCATCACCGGGAGAAGCTGCTTAGATGGATTTGGGGAGCAAGAAATGCAGACAGATGGGAAGCAGGAGGGGGTCACATCAAAACACACCATAGGGCTCCATCTAGGGCTCCGTGAGTGACAGGTCCTGGTGTGAATAGGGATGGCTCTTGCAGCTCACAGCAGGATGGAAGCCCCTGCTTCCTGGAGAAGCCGATGTCAGCACAGAGCAGGACCGAGAGACCACCGGGAAAGTGGGAAAGCGCCATGACAGGAGAGCCCCTGGCTCGGACACCCTAGGAAAAACCATCAGCCTCCCTGAGCCTTAGTCTCCCCACAGATAAGATCGGGACCACAGCTGAGTCACAGGCTGGATGTGAGGAGGGTTGTAAAAAACACTATCAAGTCCAACACAGATGTAAAGTGGTGTCGTCATCCTCATTCTGGTCATTTTGAGGCTTGTTACACATTCTGGCGGTCTGGGTGAGGCAGAGAAATTTAAAATCCTCCCGTTTCCTCCTGTATCGACCGGGAGAAAAGCAGGAGTATCTTCATAAGTCCGCTTTGTCCCCTACGCGGATGGCGTGTGGAGAGTGGGCATCGGGCAGCTGTGGGCAAGGTGCTAGGTGGTGGCAGGGGCCAGGGGAGCCTGGGCATACGCAGGCAGGCCGCGGCAAGTTAGGGGGCAGCTCTAAGAAAGCACGATGGGGATGCGCCTCTTCTGGAGCCTTGGCCTTCTCATCTGAACGATGCGGATGATGACCTTGCTGAGCGCATAAGGCTAAAAGAGAGTGGCATTGAAGTGCTCTGTCAACAGAAAGGCTCTCCTAGATAAAGGAATGATCCTTGTTGTTATCAGCAATAAAAGACCTGATGTGGAAAGCCTGCAGAGGGGAGCCCTCGGGCTGGGGAGGTAATAGCAGGCACCTTTATGAAGCCATGCTCAGCCTTGGGCAGGCCTTCCTAAACCACTCAGGGTCTCCTATCCACTCTGCTTGGAATGAAGAAACTCCGGCCCCTGGGAAAGGCTAAATAAATATCCAAGTAAGTGGCTCAGTGGGATTTTAACCGAGATCTGGTCCTTGGCACAATGCCCCACACCCCTGTCTTACAGTCCAGGCTTAAGAAAGAAAATAACAATGATTAAGGCAAGTGTGAGCAACCCTGAGGGCTCCAGAACTGAGGCTGAGAAATTGCTGGTTACCTACAAGCACCTGCCTGGCACTCTCCCCCTCAGCCTTGGCCCTGCCCTGTTGGCCCCGAGCCTCCTCTGTGACCCTTCCACTTGTCCTGCCGCCCCAAAGAAGGGCCGTACCATCCTCCTGCCGAGCCCAGAGGGGTCCTTTGGGAAAGGGAAGAGGGGGCTAGAAGAGGATTTGCCTTCTCCCAGGCTAAGCTTCAGCCAGCAGCTCGCCACTGGGTTCTTACTCTTTGGAGAGCCGCCAGGAGTTACTTTGCACCGATGGCCTTGGGCAAGGGCTGGGGAAGGAAGCCAAACTCAGTGTTTATCTGAAACACAGAGAATGTGCAGTAGCGGCCTGCCAAGCAGGTGCTGATCCCTCCTGCCTTCTGCTCTGAAAGCCATCACCGAGTGGCGGGCTGGGTGTGGCCGTGGAGCCCAGCACAGGTGTGGCCAGATCAGCCAGGGTGGGAGGCAGTAGTCGGATGACCTGTCTCAAGGGCCTGGCTGTCCCTGGGAGCCCTGCAGGCATTTCACTGTCCCCACTGCTCTCCCCCCCTTCTTTCTGCCTGCAGAGCGGAGAAGCATCCTTGTTTGAGGTGAACATCCGGTACATTGGAGGACTCCTCTCAGCCTTCTACCTGACCGGAGAGGAGGTGAGTTGGCCCTTTAAGGCCCCTTGACCGTCCAGGCTGGAGGGGGCTTTGGAAACCATCCAGTCCCACCCCTTCATTTCACCAGTGAGAAACCAAGGATCCAAGGGGATTCGTCCTAGGCCACCCCCATCCGCCCACTTCCACGGTGCCGCCCGTAGACTCTCCCTCTTCTGTCTGATGCTTCCTTTCTGCCGCCTCGGTGAGCCCAGCAGGCTCCTGCCGCTGGTAGGAAATTCTCTAAGGGCAACAACTAGGTCTACTCACACCATCCACACAGCTCCTTACCCGGCACCCGGCACCCGGCACCATCTGGGCTCGCTGTGGGCTGGTAAGGCTGCTGGGCTGGTTTTTTACAATGTTCTTTTTGGGGATTGCTAAAGCCAAGACCACTGTTTCTGTTTCCATGCCCCGGGCCCCTTGGCCTTGTCCTACTCCACAGCCACCCCTCGCCCTGCCCCTGAGCCAGACACCAGCTCCAGGTCTCAAGGGGACAAAGGGGAGATGGGGTGGCCACTGCTGGTCACACACATATGGTAAGTGCAACACCTGGGCCCCAGGTGAGCTGTACTGGCTCCCAGAAGGAGGGCCATGAAGTGAAGGCAGAAGGCAGAGCCTGGAACCCAAGCTGGAAAACCTGGGTCTCTTTCCCCCACCACACCTGCCTGGGCCATACTTCCTTCCCCACCAAGGGGATGGTCCTAGCGCCCCCTTGGGGCAAAGAGCTCTCTTGAAATGGGAGCAAAGGGGAAAGGCTGACTGGCTCCAAAGCCCACATTCTTCACACTGCTGGAGAATTGTGAAAACCACAGAGCTCTGTAGAACCCAGGCTCCTTCATTCCCTTGTGAGCTCCTGTGAAAGCTCAGCCGGAGTAGCTGGAGGTGAGGTTGGCCGAGTCCCCAGGTCATGCGTCATCATCAGCTGCGTTCCCAGAGGGGCTGCACTGCTCGTGGTCGGCCCTTTCCTTTCCCTTCACGCCCCCCCCACCCCGTTCCGTCCACCCGGAGACAAATAATTACCGCAGCGGGGGAAGCCCATGGAAGTGGCTTGAGTCAGCCTCAGAAACACTCCTCTTCACCTCTGCCCCTCTTGTCTGAGAAGCCTTTTCCGCTTCCCTTCAATTTAAGGCGGCGCGAGCAGAGGCCAAGGGTTTAGAGGCAGCAGGCTTGCCTTCGTCTCTCCAGTTGCTCCAGGCCTCTCGCCATCAAGCCTGATCTCCTCAGCAGAGATTACTGCTTGTACCAATTTGTCCCCAAATATTGTAGTTGGGAGCCCTCAGCTTCGAGCCACCCGAGACCTGAATTTCATTTAAAAACCCCAGGACAGGAAAGTGACATGGAGCAGAAGAGGGTCCTGTGCTCTCCCAGGCATTGCTTGTTCCGGCCCAGGTGGTGGGAGGGGGACGTGGGGTCTGGGGAAGAGGGGAAAGAGCAGCGCGGCTCCGGGCGCACAGGGGTTAGTTGGGGGCCAGCAATACAGGCGGGAGCTGGCAGTCCTCGGACTGATGCTTGCCTGTCCTTCCTTGCTGCGAGGTTCCTTCGTCCCAGTCTCCGAGGGTTGGCTTGGCTTGGCTCCTGACCCTGTGACCTTTTCACCACGGGCCTGGGGTGTAGCCCTCATCCTGCCTGGCCCAGTGTCACCGCTTGTCACCAGGGTTCAGCCACACCAGACTGGGGCCTCCCTCCTATCTCAGTCCTCAATCTCACACACACTGGGTGCCTGTGGAGCAGGCCTTTCCATTCTTAAAATTTCCCACAAATATTGGTGGAATGAATGGTGATGGAAACCCTACACCTCTCCCTGGGCTCAGGCCTTTCTTTGCTTGAGAGGGAACCAACCTTTCTGAGACTCCCATGACAGTAACAAGTACAACCACAGCCAAGCAGACGACCTTTGCACGGTACTTCACAGTTTATATAGCACAGCCACTTATATATATCCTCTCAGCTGACTTCTAGAAGAGCCTGGTGAGGCAGCCAGGGCACATGTACCATTCCATTGTGCAGTTGAGGCTCAGAGATGGTGCATGGCTCCCCCAAGATCACACAGCTGCTAGGTGGGAAGATCTGAACCTGGACTCTGACTCCCAGCCCAGTGCCCTGTCCACTCTACAGATTGTAACTCCTGCTGGTTTCTCTGCATCTGTTCTAGAATTCCTGAGCCACTGGCTGTTGCTTACCATGGCTGTCTGAGGCCATATCCTTGTGTTGGAAAAGCTGCTTGGTGTACCAGAAAAGAGCCATTTAACAGCTCCACAACCTTGGGCAAATTGCATCTCTGAGACTCAGTTTTGTCATCCTCTAAGTGGGACAATACCTTCCTCACAGGGTGTTACAAGGATTGAAAATCATGTAGGTGACGCTGATACCGAGATTTGTAATAATAAATACAAATTTGGTCTTCATCCCATTTCTGGCACAGAGATCCTAAAACCATTCAAAATTTCCTAAGTGGTGAGAGCAGATCTTCGTGTCTTTTGGACCCCACTGTAGGGGCTGGTTGCCAGAAGAACCACCTGTGATTTCAAGGTTGGAATGTTTGGTCGCATTCCCCTGACCGCAGTATGGGAGAGGGGCTGGAATTTGAATTAATAGCCAGTGGGCAAAGATTTAATCAATCATGCCTATCTATTGAATCCTCAAAAAAAGACCCAAAAGGACTGGATTTGGAGAGCTTCCAGGTTGGTGAGCACACAGAGATTTGGGGAGAATGGCACACTTGGAGGACGTTTGGAAGCTCCCTGTCCTTTCCCCATACCTTGCCCCATGCACCTCTTCCATCAGGCAGTTCCTGAGTTGTATCCTTTTATAATACACTGGTAATCCAGCAAGTAAAATGTTTCTCTGAGTTCTGTAAGCCACTCTAGCAAATTAATTGAACCTAAAGAGGGGGTTGTGGAAAACTGATTTATAGCCAGTGGGTCAAAAGTCCAGGTGACACCCTGGGCTTGTGACTGTCATCGGAAGTGTGGTGTGGGGCAGGGGTGAGAGGGATAGTCTTGTAGGACTGAATCCTTAAACTGTGGAATCTGATGCTAGCTCCTGGTAGATAGTATTAGAATTGAGTTGAACTGCAGGACCAGCTTTTATCAGAATTGTTTGGTGATGTGGGGAAACTACATACACATACATACACACACACACACACACACACACACACACAGGAGTTGGGTCCAGAGCTTGTTACACACTTACTCACTTCCAAGATGATAAGCAGGACCAGTGTTCTTCTGTTGCAGGATACCACCCTTGTCCACACACTCACTCAGCATCCTCTCTGGGATGGCTGAGACCCTGCAGTGCCAGCTGGCAGCCGGGCCTTCTGAAGGCAGACACATGTTTTGCTGGCAGAGAGGAACATTTAAGAAGAGTGAGCTCAGAGTCCTCGGGGCAGAGGACAGCCAGGCAGCTGTCTGGAACCTCAGCATTGGCTCACGATCAGTTGGCGCCTCTGCTCAGCTTTCCCAGGAGTCAGAGGAAGATATCAAGAGCCCTTAGTAGTTGCTAAACCAGTGGCTTATGGGGTGACATGAGGCTTTGAAATCTGATTCTAGACAAGCTCCCCCAGAGGTTCTGACGTGGCTGGGTCCCGTGTCTGGCACTGGATGTCACCATCTTCTCGCGCCCATCACTGTAGGGCCCTGGGGCCGATCTTCACTTCCCCCGCCCTCCCTAAGCAGGAGCCACACCCGCCTCTCAGAGGCTGCCAATCCACATGCCCAGGGGAGCCCACAAACGCCTCGCTCGCTGCATTCCCCAAACAGCTGCCTTGGCATTTTTCAAGCACATGTTGGGATGGAGGACCTCAGGAAGATTGTTTTGGAACAACGCACAGGAGATCAGCAAACTGGGTCACCCTTGAGCTCCAGAAGTAAAGGACCTGTGTGCTGTCCCCCCAGGAGCAGTTGCTTAGGGATTTGCAGTCTCACATTAAAAAAATAATGTTTATTGTGGATTTGTTTTTATTATAAAAATAGCACAGGAAATAGAGGTAAGCCAAAAGAAGAGAGCCTACCCACCAAGACCATTATTAATATTCTGGTGATATGTCTGTGAATATAATATTTTGGAATATTACATTCTGAAATATTAATCATTGTTAATATTTCCTTCTGAACCTTTTCTCACATGTCCACGTGAATATAATTTTTAGTAAAGTTGAATCACACTATTTTGAAATATTTTCCTCTTGACAGATTGTAAGCCCTTCCTTTGCTATTAAATAACCTTGTACAGCATCATTTCAGTGGTTGCATGATATCCCATTGCATGAATAAGCCATAATTTAACCACTTCCCTATTGTTTGATATTTAGAGTATTTCCATTTCTCCCCTATTCTAAACAATGCTGGAATAAATAGCCGTAGAGGTAAATCTTTACAACATCCTTGTTATTTATTTCCTTAGAATAAATTTCTAGAAGGGAAACTGCTGAGTCAGAAGGTCATGGGTACTTCTGAATGAATCAGAAGATCAGTTTGAGGGGGTCAGAGCCTCTGGCAGGGGCCCTAAGGCCTGGGACCTCCTTCTGCTCCCTTACCATCAGTCATATCAATAGGTTAGCCATTCACCTTCTCTGTTCACATCTGTGAAATGGGAACAGTGTGCAAAATCAAAATGTCAAAGGGGAAAGGCCACTCCCCTGGTTACACAGGGGAAGGCAGTGGTTTGGTAAGAAGCACACAGAAGCCAAGCTGTAGGGTCAGGACAGGGTGGGGACTGGGCTCCCAGACCCATGCTCCTTACACTCTGTCCAAACGTGTTTCCTACGTGCCTGGCCTGTGACATCCCGTGGGTGGGCAGGGGCTGCCTTTGGTGCTGCCCTGACTGCCTCATCTTCCCAGTGGTCACCCTGGTCAATTATTACACTGAGCCCTCCTCACAGTCCTGACACTGGTAAGGGCTTTACAACTTTACAACTCCCAGGAGCCCTGAGAAGGCAATACTGTCCTTGTTTTGTGAACAAGGGAGGAGTTGAGGCTCAGAGAGAGGTGCCTTACTTGAGACCACAGAGCCAGGACCTCGTGGAGCCAGTTCACATCCAGGCCTGCCGTGGTGCCCCGTCCCACTCTGAGCCCCGCCGCGTTGGCAGGAGCAGCCTGGGCAACGGAACACCCCAAGCCTGGACTCACTGTGCCCTCTGACCCTTTTCTTACAGGTGTTCCGAGTCAAGGCCATCAAGCTTGGGGAGAAACTCCTGCCAGCCTTCAACACCCCCACAGGAATCCCAAAAGGCGTGGTGAACTTCAAAAGGTAGGGCGCCTTCTGATCCCCTCCTGCTCTTCTGGCTCCCTCTGCAAGGAGACGCAGGCAGAGCTCACTGCCCACCTCGGCCATCACAGTCCGCACAGTGAGCACCGGCCTTAGCCAAGGGCTCTGCTGGGCTGCTGCTGGACACCCAGCCTGGTTCTCAGGGTTTAGGATGCCCAGGGCCTGATCTTCCTAGGGTGGGGAGGGGGCAGCGGTTCCTCTGTGGTGGTCCCACAGCACTGCCTTGACTCACAGCCCTCCAGATACACTCCAACCTGGACGTACCTAAAGATGCAAGGGGGTCTTGGGACCCGGGGTAGTGGGACTCCCAGTCTGCCGACCCCCAGCAGGGCTTGGTCTCAGGACCCCGGTCTCAGAACCCAGAGGGACTTCTGGGAGCATCAAACCCAGAGGGTCAGACCTGGGGGAGTGAAGGCCCTGGCAGAGGGCATATAAGCCAGCAACTGACCGTCCCAGGACACAAACCCATGACTTCCAACTCCATTTTTAATAATATTTATTGGAATTTTCCCCTCTCTTCTACATTCTCATTGCAGAAAATGTGGATTTTTAATGTGGATAAGACCCCCAAAAATCACGTGTTTCCACTAATCAAAGAAATCACTGGTGATGTTTCTTTCTATGGGCTCCATTTAAAAACAGATTTTATTAGCTGTTTCAATCATTACCCCTCCTGATCTGTTGGTTAATTACATGTGTGAACAGGGTATTTCTGGGCAGCCCTAAGCCACAGAATGCCAGCATGGAAGGGACCGTGGGCAACACAGCTGGAGGAGGGTGAAGCCAGGGCCACAGCCCTGTCCAGTTCCAAAGCCTTCAGGGTGCTTCCCTGCATCCCCAGCTTCCCTTGCTGCTTCCTTCCCCTTGTATGGGGGCTCCAGTGTACTTCTGTCCATTCATTTTCCGGATGTGGTGACTGAGAGAGGGGAAAGGACAGGGCAGAGTCAGGAGAACTAATGGCCAGCCAGCTTCACGGTCCTTCAAGGAGTATGAATGTTGCTCCTGGGGATCCAGATGGGCTTCATCGTCTTACCTCCCCTCACTCTACCAATTGCCTTTTCTTCCCAGCTTCCCTGGCTTGAAAGCCCAGTTCATGTGCCGCCTTTACCGTTAAGCCAAAAATGTCAGCCTCTCCTGGGCTCCAGGCACTTCATCTGCTTCTCTCTGACCTCCTCACACTCATCCTCACCTTCTCCCTCAGGCTGGGAGCTTATTAAGGGCAGGATCCATGTGAATTCTTTGCTCACTCCTTCAACAAGTATTTGTGCTAGGTACTGTGCTCAGAAAAAGATTTAATAATGACACTGTTTCTACCACTTACTGAGCAATGCTGTGTGCCTGGCATTGTGCTAAGGGTTTCCATACTTCGCCTCACCAAATGCACTCCCCACACCAATCCTTTGAAGGTAGGTATTCATAGGATCCCCATTACTCAGACGGAGTCTCAGAGAGATAAAGTAAACTTGCCCAAGATCTTTTAGCTAATAGGTAATGACGCTAAGGTTTAAAAACCTATTTTGTGACAGATTGAAAGCTCTACTCTTACTGCCTGCCTGGCCCTCCCTCAGGCAGGAGCCCTGGGAGACATTGCAGTGGGCAACCAGGGAGATCTCCGAGGCCATCCTGAGGCCTCCTACTTGCCCAAACCCAGGAGGAAGACTAGTATTTCCACTGCAGGACTTCCCTCTCCCAGTCCCTTTGCCTGAAGTGATTTCTTATCTCAGAAGTCTCAATTCAGCAATAGCTTCAGCCAGCTTGCCTGGGAGGGCGGGAGGCCACAGGAGGCGAGGCAGGAGCCTTGGGCTCTGGGGAATGTGGCTCCCTCTCTATCCTGCAGAGGTCCCACTCTTTCGCCCACCTCAGTTGCTTCACCACCCCATCTTGGGCCTTGCAAAGAAGAGGGGACTTGGCCTGCTCGGCATCTTCACCTACTGTCCCTGTGGTTGGACAGCATTCCTGGGAGGTGACCACACTTACATCTCACTGTAGGCCACAGAGAGGCCTTCAGGGTCAGTTGAGTCCCCTTCTCAGTGCCAGGGTTGACTCCTCAGAGCTGGACACTTGGATCTCTGCTAGATTCCTTTTCCATAAACACTGATCCTAGAGAAACACAGCCAGCTCTCTTGGAGCCCAGACACAAACACACTGCCTCCCCAGCTCCATCTCCTGGGTCCAGCTCCTCTGACCTCATTGCCCAGGGTCCTGGAGAGAACCTTGGCTCAGGCATGCTGCCCTCCTCTGTGCATGGCACTGCTGGCCCCCAAGCCCACCAAACCACAGCCCAGCTGTCGCCTTACCCACGCCCTCATAGCCCAGACCTGATCTGACACAGATCCTGACATTTCTGATTAAGAAAGTGCATTTATTTTTAAGCTGTTTGCGCACTGCCAGTGTGGTGTACATATGTACGTATATGCATATTTCCTGGCAACACCTCCCGTTCATTTTCTGGGTAAGAGAGTCTGTTGCTAAAAACTCCTCCCTGCTCCACCATGTGTTGGGCCCATGTGGTGCAAACCTTGCTCTTTGGAGAGGGCCTGCTGGTGGGCCACACACTGCCGCCTCTGCTCCAGGCAGGGCTCACTGTGGCAGCCCTAAGAGGAAGGGCAACACGGGTCCCAGCAGGAGGGGTAAATAATTAGGCTCTGCCCAGAACTGCTGGGTGAGGAGGCCCCTGGAGGGGAGGAGGTCATCAAGCAAGAGTGACTGCTGCCCCCTAGTGGGGAGGTGTGTCTGCGCAGGCCAGCTTTGGAGGAAGAGGCAGGGACAGCCGCGGGCTGTGGCCAAACCAAGGACCCCTGTGGCTGAATCAGTCTCCCTGGCTCCCTCTCTCTTACACACACGGATGGACGGACAGACGGGCACTCTACAGCCACCCATGAAAATCATACAGGCTCAGATACACACAAGATCACCTTGTCACACACACCTGCACCCACACCTATGTGCCCATGTTCACACACAAATATGCATTTACATATGTATATGCTCGGGCCATACTCAGATCTAACATCTTAATAATTGCTAATATTTATAAAGTGCTCACTGTGTGCCAGGCACGATGTGAACATGTGATATGAATTCTCTTTTCAACCTCACAACCACCACATGAAACCCATTTTACCAGTGAAGAACCTGAGACTCAAGAGAGGTCAGGTAACTTACCCAAGGTCACACAGCAGCAGAGCAAAGTTAGAATTACAATCAAGGTCTGTCTGGCTCCAAAGTTAGCAATTACAGCATATACATGAGTATACAGGTGTAGAAGCTTCCACTGGGCCGAGGAGGAACACCGTGGAGCAGCCTCTCCTGCCAGGGGAGAGAACACAGGCTTCAGGCCCAGTTGCAGGCATAAAAGGCCAAGAGGGGAGAGGGGAAGAGAGTTTCTGTTAGCCCATTGCCTCTTGGGGCTGATCAGAAGACCTCCTGGTCTCTGGAGGCTGCCTGGAACAGAGGAATTTGGGGTACAAAGTACCTAGGATTTGTATTCATCTCTGCCAGCTCTGTCACTTACTGTGTGACCTCGGGATGGTGTCTCCTCCTCTCTGAGCCTGAGTATCCTCACCTATGAAATAAGAACCATGATATCTACCTCTGAAATTGGATGTGAAGGTAAGATAAGGTAACACAGCTGCCTGGTGCATATTGGGAACTTAAAAACTCAAACAACATGTAATTTTCATGTACATAATTACATAATGTTTAAAATGGCAGTAATCATGTGCAGAATTTATACCCCACAATGATTCTATGAAGTGTGGGTACTCATTTAACAGATGAGGAAACTGAGGTCTAGAGAAATTAACCGATCTGCCTAAGGTCACCTAGCTGGGAAGCGGGGAGCCAGCATTTGTAGCCAGGCAGAAGAGAGGAGGGCGCTGCCCACCGCCTGCCGCTGCCCAGCCCTGGCTGCACCTGTCTGCCAGGGCAGCTCCACTACAAGAGGCCCACTTGGGAGGGTGAGCCTTGGGAGAGCCTGAGAGGAAGGAGAAGCTTATGTGGGAAAAATGAGAACAAAAGGTGGCTGGGTGGCTGGTGGCTTTTTTTTTTTTACCTTGAATTTCTATGTGAGGGCAGGAAGCATCATTTATTCAGGAAACCCTAAGTGGGTTTGCAGCTCCTACTGAGATCACAAGCTGGAGAGAAATCTCACTTGGCCTGGATGAACGAGGCTCTTGGGGGAAGGACTTCCCCTTCCCTCTGGGTGGATATGGGCCATCTGGGTGGGAAGCCCCCTAGGGAAGTGCCCTCCCGGTGGCAGACCTCCATTTGAATCCCACCTCCACCACCTATGGGCTCTGACTTCCAACAGCTAACTTCCCTCTCCTGGCCTCAGTTTCCTTCTGTGCATACTGGGATTAATGATGCTTCATCTTGTGGGCTTTAAGTGAAGTCACAATGCAGACAGCTTGCCCCTGTGCCTGGCATCTGCAGCAGCTCAATAAACAGGTGTTTTATTTATTATCCAGGAGTGAACTTTCCGCTCTGTGTCGCCCATCCCTCTCTGCCTGCCCCTTGCCCCAGCCAGGGAAACAGCCAAGGAAGGGGAGACAGGAAGAAGGAGCCGGTAGTCATCTTAGTTCACTGAGGTCACCTGCTCTGCAAGACCCTAGAATTCATGTTCTCCATCTCTGGAATCAGCTGAGAAACTAATGAGTTTCCTGACTTCCCCAGAAACTACATCCAAGCCAGATAATGGAGTTTAGAGAGAAGGGCGGCCTCAGGGTAGCCCCAGACAACCCCAGAAAAAAGGGTACCCCTCAGGTGGCCAACTATGACCTCCCAGACCCTCCATCCCTCCCCCACACCTGCCTTCCCAAGTCTATCTTGGGAGACAGACAGACAGAGGCCAGTTCCTGGAGAGTCAGAGCTATCACAGTGAGGAAGCAGAGGGGCTTCCCAGGGGTCCCAGCAGAGCCAGCCCCCTCAGCCTGTTTCACACCAATGGCACCTTGGAGACCCTACAGATAGGGGCACTCATTCCACCCCGCTCTGTCCCCACAAGCTCCTTGCAGAGGGAGATTGACCCCTGTCCCCTCATTGTCCCTAAATGTTTCACAAGAAAGATAATCATGATGCATATGAGGAAACTGAGGCATGGGGAGAGGAAGCAGCTTTCCCAAGGCCACCCCCATTCTGCACCTTCCTCTTCTCCCTGAATCCTCACAAAGCCCTAGGAACAGAGACAGGAACGAGTTACCCTTACCCCATTTGCCGGATGCAAGAACAATGGTGCACAAAGAGGAAATGGCTTGCCCAAGACCTCTCAGCTAGCAACCTTGAACCTGAGCCTCCTGGCTGCAGATCCCAGGAGAATTCAAGGGACAGCACCTGGAAAGGCAGTGTCCTTGCTTATTATTGTATAAATAAAAGAGAGGCAGGTCGTGTAGTGGTCAGGACCAGCCTGGGCCGCCCACCAGCCTTGGGTCCCAGGTGCTCCGCTGTGTAATCTTGGGTAGGTGACGTCATGTCCTGTGCCTTTTTTTCCTCATCTGTAAAATGGGCAGTTGGGAGCATTACCTGAGACCCTGCCTCTGTACTCCTCCATGCTGTTATCTAAGATCATGAGGAAACTTGCCCTGAGAGCCCCTGTTTCCTTTATCCCTAACCATGGGCTTCCCCAGGGACCAGCAGCTCCAAGTGTGTGGTCAGAGCCGCCTGCCCATCAGGTGTGGGTGACACAGTATTACAGGTAGGGGCCATTGTATGTCCTCAGGCAGCACTGACTGTGGGAGAGAGAAAGAGCCAGGTGGGGACCCTGCTGTTCATCTGTCCCCATTCAGACCCCCTGCTGCAGCCCCATTTACCTTCCAGCACACAGCACCACTGATGGTGAAGCCACTGAGTCACCTTCAGCTGGGATGAGAATAGTGCTTGTGGGGTCCTTCTGGTCGCTGACAGCCTCATCGGTATCACCTGCAAATTTAGCATCACTCGTGTGTCACCAGGGCAGCTCTGCTACTATCCTACTCAATCCCACACGTCTTTTGCGGGCCGCTTGACAACAGAAACAAAGAGTATTGCAAGTCAGACACAGACCTGGGTTAGGTCCCCTCCAGCAAGGCACCTCCATCCTCATCAGCGAAACGGGGCTATTACTAGGCCCAACCCCCAGGGAGGATCAGCTGAGATTGTGTGTGGAAGCTCCTAGTCCAGTGCCTGACACACAGTAAGTGCTCCCCACTGAGTGGTCACTGTTACTCTCAGCAGGGGAGCCAGCCCAGCTGGCAGGGGGCTGACAGGGGCTGCCTCTGTCTTCCAGTGGCTCCAACAGGAGCTGGGGCTGGGCCGTGGCTGGGAGCAGCAGCATCCTGGCGGAGTTTGGGTCCCTGCACTTGGAGTTCTTACACCTCACCGAGCTCTCTGGCAACCAGGTCTTCGCAGAAAAGGCAAGTCTTCTCCCGGCTCCCTCCCCAAACAGCTCCAACCAAGGCTGATTGTCAGCCTGTCACAGGCCACAGGGAGGGAGGGTGGGTGGGGAACTCAGAAGGCCTCCAGCCACCACTGATACAGCATAAAGTTACTCTGGGAGACGTCTTGGTCCCAGAAGCCAGGGGGCAGGGAAGGTGAGCACGGGGTGATCAGGATCCCTGAGGGCAGGGCAGAGACAAAGCTGCCTGCCAGGTTTTAACTGGTATGCACATCAGCTCCACGGCAAACACATATGGGAAATCTGGAAAAAGTGCAACAACTGAAATCCCGGCGCCTGCTTGCTCACATGGGCCAGAACCGGCCACTGGGTGTGCAAGCCACCTTTCCAGGGACAGTTAGCTTTTTCACATGAGGACTGCTGGCTATCCCCTTCCAGATGCCTCTCCAGCCCATGCCGTCACTGGTCAGGCAAAGCCATTTCCCTCTACAGCAGAGACAAGCATCTGGCTAAGGCGACGGGTGCTGAGAGCTGGCATCCTGGCCATAGTCCACCCAGACAGGTGCCTTGTCCCTGCCCCTCTGTGAAGCCCCCCAGAAGGAGCAGTTCCTCAGTGTCGCAGCCTTTGGCCATCACACTGTCTGGAACTGTCTCCGTGGATCTAACCCTAACCCAGAGGACAGATGCACACGCAGCACGCTTAGTGGCTCTCAGGCTCATCAGCAATTGTCCCTTGCTGAGTCCTGCCCAGGGGGATGAAGCCCTGCCCAGCAAGAACCCTGTGGAGGCCCCCACACCCAAACCTTCTCTTCCACTAGCCCTGGTCCCCGAATGCTGGCCTCTTGGAACACCCAGGGAGCTGGGAAGTCACAGATCCACACCTCTACCCGAGGCTCCAGGCTCCTGTTGGCCAGCCAGGCTCCTGGAAACATCTCTGGGCATCACTCAGAAGCCTGCATTTTTAATAAACTCATGTGCTTTTTGATGCCTGATTTAGGACTACTGCTTATTCCGTGTGGGAATCCACCTGGGCATTCTTGAGAAGCTGAAGAAGAGCTTTTCGACCCCTTGATTACTTCCTCTGCATTAGGGATCTTAAACAGCCAATTAAACCCTAAACAGCCAATCACATCAGAGCTTCCTTCAGAAGCTTCTCCTGATACTGAGAGGGTGTCTGCCTTCAGCATCTTTTCCCTTGTACGGGCATACCTCGTTTTATCAAGCTTCACTTTATTGCACTCGGCAGGTATTGCGTTTTTTACAAATCGAATCTTTCTGGCAACCTTGTGTCAAAAAAGTGTCGACGCCATTTTTTCAATGGCATTGGCTCACTTTGTGTCTCTGCGTCACGTTTTGGTAATTCTCACCATATTTCAAACCTTGTCATAATTTTGTTACGGTGAACTGTGATCAATGATCATTGAAAGCTCAGTTGATGGTTAGCATTTTTAGCAATAAAGTGTTTTTTAATTAAGGCATTACACTGTTTTTTAGACACAATACTATTGATTGCACACTTGAAAGACTGCAGTATAGGGTAAACATGACTCTATATGCACGGGGAAACTAGAACATTCCTTTGACTGGCTTTATCCCAGTATTTGCTTTATTGTGACGGTTTGGAACCCAACCCACAATGTCTCTGTGGTGTGCCTAATACTGCAAGGACCCTGCTGCCCTGTTACACGCCCTCTTGAAAGTTTGTGGAATAAATTTAATCCCACTTCCAAATGGGTCTTATTTTCTGATTCTTTTTCCCACGTCCAAACCCTCCCTGCCCCCTGTTCCGCTATTGCTCTTGGGCCAGTCTCCTCTAGGAAGATCTTGACTGTCTCAAACGGCCTGGGATGAGGGCCTCACTCTGGTCTCCAGCTAGCCAGGAGATACCAGCTACCACTGCCTGTGCACCTACTGTGTGCTGGGTCCCTTATAGTGTCTCTGATCCTCCCGACAACTCTGTGAGGTAGGACTTCCTGTTATCCCCATTTTACAGAGGAGGAAACTGAGGCTCAGAGAAGTTGAATCACTCATCCTGGGTCATCCAGCTCCTCGGTGATAAAGCCAGGGCCAGGCCTTTGGAATTCCTGGCTCTGAGGCCCCGCACTTGCTCTTTCAGGACAGATTAGTACAGCAGACTTCAGGCTTTTTCTCTGGAGTCAATCTGCCTCTTTCTCTCTGTCTCTACATTTACATTCTCTGGCTATTTTCATCCCCCAGTCATGCCTCCCACAGAGGTGATCATTGGCAGTCAACAAATTGGCCCAAATTCTACAAGCACCCGCACCCTCCAGGGGAGCTAATATAACCTGCTTCGCTGCTCACCACCAGGCCAGCTGAGAATACCTCAGGCACCCACGCATTCCTGTCCCCATAATGGACTCCGTTAGTATCAGTGGCTGAAATCTGAGGCGGCAAACCTAAGCGCAGACCCTGAAAGAAAGGTCAGACAGCTAAAAGGCTGCTCTTCCCCTCCTCACCTTATGCGATTACAGATCAGTCTATGAGTGTGATTCAGGATGGTTCCCGAGGGCCCTTCTGTCGAGGCGGATGGTGTCTCAGGAGCTTTTTGGGTGGTGCCAAAGAGCAGGCCCTGAGGGACCAAGCCTTCCTGCTTCCTGCCCTTCACAGCCCCCGAGGTTGCAGATCCAGCCTCTTCTTGCCCTAGGCTGTGCTGCACATCCCTGCGTGGTCCCTGCCCTGATCTGTGTGGGAGCCAGGCTGCCCCCTGTGGTCAGAGAACCGCTGACTCAGGTCCCGCTGGGCTACTTACCACCTGGGTGCCCGCAGGCAAGTCACCTAACCTGAGCTTCAGGTTTTCATCTGTTAAACCGAGGTACTGCATAGGTTGTTCTAAGGGTTGGAGATTATGTATGTAATGGGTCTGGCTCAGAGGAACTGAGAAACGTTAACAGATGCTGTAGTTGCTGTTTTTAAAACCCTGAGATGCTAATAAGCATCTAATAGGCACCCCTAATAGGGCGTAGGGGTATTGGGGAGCACAGACTCTCCTCTGGAATGGTTCCTATGGTGTCAAATAAAATAACATATTATTACTAGGTCGAACCATCTGAAGTTGCCAACATTTGGCCATTTCTGCCCTATTAAAAAGGCCATCTTACCTAGCTTTCACAGGTGACTGTCACTTATATGAACCCCCATCCTAAGAACACACCCACCAAAGCAATACACAATGAGGTTGGGAGTAGGGGGCCTGGCAGGGCCCCAGGCGGAGTGGTCAGTGCACAGGTTGGGGGGCAGGACCCCTGTGGCCGTGGCCTGCCACACCCCGAGCGTGGGTACCAGGGCAAGGCTGTCTCCCCACTCGGGCTGGAGTCTGCTGTTGGTTATGCGTGCTCCCTGCCTGCCTCGTGGGGAGGCTTCCTCTTTGGATCCGAGCCAGCTGCCTCAGTCCTCGATGGGCTGGGAGTTGGCTGGCTGGCTCGGGAAGTGAGGTGTGCCTGGTGTCCATTTCTCGGCAGGTCAGGAACATCCGAAAGGTCCTCAGGAAGATCCATAAGCCCTTCGGCCTCTACCCCAACTTCCTCAGTCCGGTGAGCGGGAACTGGATGCAACGTGAGTACAAGAGGCCTCTGCCCCTCCTGGACCCCGCCCTGGGCTACGCACCTGGGCTGAGTGAGGAAGGATGCATTCCTCAGAGCCACATACCCGTGAGGCATTCGCCCAAGGCTCCTGGCTGCTGCCCACCCTGCTGGGCGTGGCGAGTTTCATTATTGTTGTCTTGCTGTTGTGACCTATGTGATGGCGGCCCTGTAGTAAGGTCCTGCCCGGTGTATCCCCCCACACTAGCTGTCTCCAGCCTCCCATCTTTGGGGTGCTGCTGAAGACCCATCATCCCCAAACTTGTAGGAATGTTCCAGCCAGAATGGTCTACTCTGGAAGTAGTTGCCAGAAAGGCCACACATTCTCCCCCAGCCCCTTTGATCTATTCCTCACCTCCAACTTTAGGTTTTTTTTTTTCTAATTTTAGGCAGAGCCTAACCATACAGCAACAGAAAAAATATGAATTTGCTGCTGTATCTTATACCTGCAAGAATCAGTCTGGGGACTGCCTGCTGTGTTTTTCAGAGGCTTGTTTCTCAACCATGCAGTTGCGAGTCAGCCATGGAGCCTCGTCACAGCCCCCAGCTCTACCCACTGAAGCATTTAGGGACCCTCAGGCAGGAGAATGTTAAAAAGTCTCCCAGACCTCAGAGGTTGTTCCCCAGTCCAGAAGTCTGGCTCTGCTTTGCCCTCCTGACTAAGGCCCTGGTCATGTGGTCACAGTGCAAATGGGTGGTCACAGTTTCTGTGGACCCTGCCTCTACCCAAACAAGGATCCCTCTCCCTTTCCCCCAGCTCCAGCCCCAGTTGCTATGGCATCAGCAAGGGCTCTGGGGCAAAGTAGACATGAGTCTAATTATTGCATGAGGGGGAGGAATTCACTTCATCTCTCTGAGCCTTGTTTTCCTTTCCTGCAAATTGGGAGAAGAGCTGGGCATGTGTTCTTTATGTACCAGTGGCGGGTTGCAGGAGGAATGATCAGAAGCTGCAGGAAGCAGATTTCAGTTCATCTTCGAAAGACCATAGGGGTTGTCCTAAAAGGTAATGCGCGTCCATCAGTAAAAGTATGCAAGCAGGCCCTGGAGGGCTGGCACACCGTAGGATACTGTGGAGAAACTGCAGAGGCCTGTCCTTCCAACCCTGGGCCCCTGTAATCAGCAGGTCCAGGAGGCTCAGAAAATTCGATCCAGGAATTTTCCCCAGTGATGACCTCACTCCTAAGTGGCCTCCTGCAAAAACCGCTGATAGAAATGCAAAGTATTTTTAACCAAAACATGCTGCCAAATCCAAAAGTGCCCGGAGAAAATGAAGGTTTGAATTACAGATTATGGCCACAGGAAGAGACAGTTCAATAATTGTTGCTGCTTTTAACTGGAAGGCCTGCCTGGGTAAAGAGATAAACTACCCCACTGCTGGCCTGCTCGAGGACAAGGCCACAAAACCTGGGAGAAGAAAGCAGGGGAATGGCTTCCCAGTCTGAACAGCTACCAGGGCAAATTACAGGAGAGCCCCCTCGGAGAAGCATAATTTTCTTTTCGGGCTGAGCCAAGGGTCGCAGGGCTGCGCAAAGTCGGTCACATCTGGAAAATTGTTTCATATTAATAAATTATGAGTCCGAGGACTGCTCAAGAGCAGATATGAAGCCCTGCCCATCGGGGTGCCTGTCTTCTCCCTCCCCTGGCTTTGGCCCCTGGGGTCATCTCAGGTTTTCTGTGGGCTTTGTTGGGTTGTCTTTTTTTTGGAAATTGTGTATTTTTCCAGCAGATGATAACATTCCTGACTTGCATAAGCTAGTTGCGTTCACATTCTTTTCTCTCCTTGAATCTTCTGTTTAGCCCCTTTGCAACCACAGAAATTGCAGCTTAGAGAGGAGAAGGAGGAATTGGGGCTGCATCCCAGTCCCAGGCCTCTGTGCTTGCCTGCTTTTCACTCCTGCTTGAAGCTGAGCTTTAGGGTAAGAGGGGAGACCAAGACCCTCCTGCCACTAGGACTTCTCAGCCGGGAGAAGTCCGCCAGGCTCTTGCTGGCATCAGCACAGATGAACCCAACCCAAGCAGAGCCACTTAGAGCTCAGAGGCCCGCAGGCCGCTCTCCTTGGCTCCCAGAGTGGTTCGTCCTCCTCGCCCACCACCTGAATCCCACACCCTTCCTCGGTGGGAAGTCCGGTTCTCCCCAGTGGGTGTAGGAGGGTGAGCTGCCCATTAGCCCCCGCCTGGCAGCCTTGGGGCTACCTCCCTGCTGACCAGCTCCCCAGCCAGTAGGGATCGCCAGCCTCTACTGTCTCTGCTCTAAGGCTCACGGACACCAACTCATGCTCCTCTTTCACATTTTATCCATCAGAAGACAAAGGCCTGGAGGGGAAATGGCTTGCTCCAGCTAGTGGCAGACCCCTGTCTTCTCAGTCCCACTCCTGTGCTTCTCCGTGCTCCACATGGGGCTGGGGAGACAGCACACACACACATTAGCAAGAAAGCTGTGGGGCCCCAAAGAAGAGCTGGCCACTTCAGTTGGGGCCCCCTCCGAAACCATGCACATTTCCCCAAGAGGGTGTCATGTCTCAAACACCCATGGAACTCCTGGTGACCTGCTCACACCTGCTAGATGAAGGCCCCATCACCCACACACACTCTGTAATCACGTGAAATCCAAACTCTTTGGCTGGGCATTTGGGGCCCTTCCCAACACAGCTCAAGCCTACCTTCCTTTCCTTTGTTTAGGACTTCCTGGGCATCTGCTATGTGCCATACAGGTTCTGGGTATAGAATGGGATCACACAAGGTCCCTCTCCACAAGTAGCTCACAGCCTAGTGCATTAGGCAGACCCTGAAACAGATACTTAGAGCAAGCGTAGCAAGCAGCCGATGGCGAGGCAGCAGTGGGGCGGCTGCCACTCAGCGCTCCCCCTGGAAGCACACTGGGCCAGCCATTGCATGTGCCTTTCCTCACTGCTTGTGGTCACCCTGCAGGGAGAGCCTGTAGCAGCCTTTTGAGAACATTGCAGAGAGCGTGTCTGGGGAGGGGATGCCTGAGCAGAGGTGTAGCAGCGAGGAAACATTAGCCATGCAAGGGGGGAGGGTATTCCTGGTGGGGGTCAGCACAGGAAGAAACAGTGTGGGAAGGCCAGGAGCTGGGAGAGACAGACTGGGGTGGCAGAGGTGAAAGGACAGGCCCAGGAGATGAGTGCAGAGATGACAGTGCCCCAGCTGCGTGCCTGTGGCCAGGGCCCCCTTCTGTGGTCCATGGCTGTTGCAGGCTCGTAGCAGAAGCTGACCCGGTTTGACTTGCAACGTTCCCCCTCCCTCCCGCTCTGCACAGACCTCCTGCTCCAGCCATGGACACACCATCCTCATACAGGGCCTGGCACATCCGTGGCCCCCCTTTGTGCTTGCCCAAGCTGTGTCCTTACCTAGGAGTGAGGAGTGAGGGGTCCACCATGCTGGCTCTGTGGCCCCTCTTCACACACAAAGTCCAGCCCTCACTAAGTCCCTCCCACTCCTCCCCAACGCTCAGGCTTCATCTGGTCTGTTGCAGTTTTTCCAAGGGCTTGTGCCCTTCCTGAACACTTGTGGGGCCAGGATTTATTTCTGGAAGGGCCGGGAGGGTTGGCTTCCTGCCAGAACCTCCTCCCAGCCCCCCTCCAGTCCCCCTCTGTCTTTACCCTCCCCTTTCAGTCCCTCTCTGCGCACTTGGCCTTTGTTTCCCCATCTCTTTGTTTGCATTCTCTGGTTTGACTGTGTAAAGCTGCAGGACGTAAGGGCTCTACCAGCGTGGGGGCCTTGGGTGAGCTATTTAGGCTCGCCCTTGGTTTTCCCTTCTGGCAGATGGGGCTGATAATGCTTCCCTTGCAGGGTTCTGGGGACGACTGTTGTGAACGAGACAGTGAAGCCCCTGGCGCACAGCAGACCCTTAACAAATGGTGGTTGTTGGTGTGTTCTCTTTTCCTTCCTCCCTTCTCCGCCATCTTCATGCTCTTCTCTCTTGCTACCCCTGCCTGTTCCAGAGGAGCAGGAAATACCCCCCACCCCATCCCCAATCCCACCTTATTAACTCAGCCCCATTTTCCTTCCTCTGTGTCTGTGTACATGAATGATAACAGGGCACTGAAGTTTGCTCTCTCTTATATCCTTAAATGCCTATGTTTCCCTGTTGTTAATTTTTAAGCATGTGAGTGGAGTGTTTTCTGTGCCTTGCTCCTGTGCTAAAGCGCTCCTCAGTGAGCCCGGCCTTCTCCTGGGGCAGCCCAGGTGGGGACACCTCCTGATTCAGGCACAACCTCAATGTCCAGCCCCGGATAACTCCCCACGGATGCCACCAGGGGAGAAAGGGGGTCTTCAACCCTGATATTTTCCCTCCCTGATTCTTTGAAATACATTTATCCCAACTTGCTACGTTTAAACTTGGTTTTCCCAGTGGCACAGTGCTCTGACCAACTAGGTGAAGCCTCTCGTTCCTCCACTCCGTGGCCTTTTATGAACCTGCCCAGCATTAATTCCCATGCTTGTCACCGGGGTAGTAAAAGTCTCTCAACTCCCTGCCACCAGGTTATCTTTATAAACAAATGCAACTCCTTTACTTAATAACCAGAGGCCCTGCCATCCTCAGGCTCCTAAGGCACTGTGGTACGTGACACGTGGGTGAGCCTGGGCATGCTGGCTCAGGGTGAACGTGCTCAAGACAGCCCTGGTTTACCCCACGTCACAGGCTGTGTCTTCTTTTCAGCCCCTGTCTGGGGCTCGGAGGCTGCTGATAAAGTGCTCGCTCCCCATCTACACACACCACCCGCCGGCGGCCTCAGCAGATAGAGATAATGTTCCTGTCCTCTTTCCCCTCACAGACCACGTCTCGGTTGGAGGACTCGGGGACAGTTTTTATGAATATTTGATCAAGTCCTGGTTGATGTCAGCCAAGACAGATACGGAAGCTAAAGATATGTACTACGAAGCCTTGGAGGTAAGACAGGCGCCTGCGTCTTCACGGAAAGCAGGTCATTCACCACTGTCCCTGAGTGCTGGGTGGTGAGCTGGCCAGAAGAACAAGACAGTCCCGTCCCCAGCCGGTCGCTCAGCACACCTCATGACTCATCTCGAACACCTTGAAATTAGGGCTGTGTTAGCATCCTGTCTTTACGGATTCAAAGCCCACGCTCATGGAGGTGAAATCATGTCTGAGGTCTCACAAGCAGCAGCAGTCAGTCTGTTCAAAACCATGGTGTCTGTGCTGCCCTTACTGTGTCAGAGCCCAGAATACAGCCAGACAGTGGGCTGGGGGCCCCCAAATGAAGCTGCCAAAGCAAGACCCTCAGCTGTTGCCCTGGGACCCAGAGGTGACGTAATGAGCACGTCTAAACCAGGAGGGGCCTCCCTCAGTGGAACATCCAGCTCTGGTTCTCTTTATGCAGATGGAAACCAAGGCCCAGAGAAGGGAAGGCACTTGCTCAAAGCCACACAGCATAGAACTAGCAGAGCTAAAGCTACACCAGTCTTCCTAAGCCTGCCCCAGTGTTGTGCCCACTGTCCCTCACCACTGCTGGTCTGTCCATGGGGCATGGAATGAACAAGGGAGGGTAGGCTGAGATGAGTCCCTCTAAAGAGCAGGAGACTTTAGGACACAAGTGGAAATCGGTTAGCCTGAGCTGTTGGGAAGGGAGTTATGGAATCTGTCAGTTCATCAGTAGATACCTTTGAGTGCAACTAAGGAAAAGGCACAGATCAGGCTCAGAGCCTCTTTCCCTGGTAACTTAAGTTGAGCAGGTTGGATCTACTCTGCCCACCATGGTCTAAGCTATCACCTTATGTCCTCTAACCTGGACTTGTTTCCCCTCACCTCTTCTAAGTCAGTTCTCTCAGCAGCCAGGGGAGCCAGAAGTGCATGCCCCGCCCGCCTCACTGGCTCCTTTATTATTTGGAATAAACCAGACTCCTCACCTTTGCCCACCGGGCCCCACCTGATCTGGACCTGCCAGTCACCTAGAGCTCTCCCCTTTGCTCTCGCAGCTCCAGTCCCACCCTTCCTCAGACACACCAGACTCATCCCCATCTCAGGGCTTTGTACTTGCTCCTCTACCTGGAGCATCGCTCCATTGGGTGGGTCCCACTTACTGGTCAACTCAGATGCCACTGAAATCAGCCTTTCATAGCCTCTCTGTCACATACCCCAGAGTTATTTTCATCTTCCCTTTCATCAGCATGGAAAATTATCATGTGCATATATTTGTTTACTTGTTCATTCTCTGTCTTCTCTGAATAGAATGTGAGCTAGCTATCTAGGAGCCAGGACCTTGTCTACTTATTCACCTTGTATGCCTCCCACTGAAAACAGTGCCTGGTATGTAGGAGGCTTACATTACCTATTTTGTAAGCAAATAAATGCATGAATGCTAAAAGGATGGATGGAGGGATGGGAGGATGAATGAATGAATGGATGGATGGGCGGGTGGGTAGGTAGATGTGGGTGAATGGATGGGTATGGATGGTGGGATGGATGAATGATCTCTAACTACCCTCTGGTCACATGAATCTGGCCAGGAATGGTAGTGCTTAAAGGAAGCACATTAAAACAGGTCTCCAGAACTGTGGATCCTTTAAACTGTGGGCTCAGTGGTGAGTTTTCCCTGCCTGGCACGGAACCTCAGTCAGAAGCAGCTACGAGGATTCCAGTCCCAGCTGTCTGAGCCTCGACCCTGGCCCGCAAGCTTCAGCTGAGCTTAAACCGCAGCCTGTGTCTCCTGCTGGAGGATTAGCGCTGAGCCAGTGGCAGGGTGTGCTGCCTGGAGAGACCTTTCTGAACTTTCTGCCCTTCCTTGCAAAGTAAACCTTAAGTTAATGAGCAGCCTGGCTCCCTGCCCTCAGGCCACACTATAGCTGAGGCTTCAAGGGAAGAAATGGCCATGAATTATTTAAGCAAACTGGGAGCTTTATGGAAAACACTTGATTGGACAGGAGAGAACTTGGCTTTGCTCCCCACATTTGATCTCCCCAGTGCAGAGCCTGGGTGTCTATGAGTCTGGGTAAAGACTGGGCTTCCAGCAAGTTTGGGGCTTTGAAGAATGTTCTGGTGATTCCCAACCTTGTCCACATATTCAAAATCACCTGGAGAGCTATAGAATCCCAATGCATCAGAAACTCGGGGCTGGGCCTGGGAAACGGCTTTGAAACTGCCCAGTCCCAGTGTAGAGGTCAGACCAATGTCCAGCCAGGGTGGGCTCAGGGGCTTCAGACAGGCTGACTGGGCACACTTATGAGGGTCACGGGAGGCGGGACGAGAACAGGGAGGGCCTCTGTCGCTGTGGCCTCTGCTGGTGGACGCACTGACAGCCTTCATCTTATGGATGATGAAACTGAGGCTCCGAAAGGCCCAGGGTCACACAGCAGCCGCTGTCAGAGCCAGAGCGCCAACACAGGCTGATGACTCCAGGTCCACTGCCCCTGCCTCCCCTTACCAGCCGCCAAATCACAGAAGAGCCTGGAAGCCCCTCTCTGGAGTACGCAGATGGGTCCCCTTCAGGAGGCAAAAGGAGCCAGAAGCCAATAGCCTCACGATCATCCCAGGAATTATTCCCATTTTACAGATAAGGAAAGGGAATCTTCAGAAAAGTGAAATAATTTGCCCCAAGTCAACCAGCCCTCAAATTGCAGAGGTGGGATTCAAACCCAGGTCTCTGGCTCCACCCTCAGCTGTTTCCTGTCTCTCACCAGGATTTAAGCCTTTTTACCAGTTGGTTGTCAGCCTATACTGTCTTGAATTTTGCTTAGGGTTTTAGAAAGACTTGCCCTTTTATCTTTGCATCTGCTTATGTCAATTGTTTCCTCAAAGAGAGATAGTCTATCATCTCCTCTTTAACACAGTTATTCAGCTTAGGGTTAACCCTGAGGGAAATAACTATAGGAGGCAGTCTTGAAGGTGCAGATTTCCAGCTACGCACAAGGCTCGCTGGGATCCGCCCCAGAGGCCTGTGCTCCCTCCCAAGTGTTGGCAACAGGTCACTGAACCAGATTTCAGCCGCTGGACTAACCCTGCCACCCCGCCCCCCACCTGCAGCCTAGTGATGCCGAACAGCTGCCACGGACCCTGCTCTCCACCCAGGGCCAGGGCCCAGCCCAGAGCAGACCAGCCCAGCAAGGGGTAGCTCTCCAAGCCTCCTCAGTGTTCCTGCCCACATGGGGCAGGTGCCGGGGCTCATCACAGCCTCTGCTGCCCACCTGCTGCTCTGTGAGGCTCCTGCAGACAGCCCACCAGCCCAGGCCACACAGGAGAGGGAAAGGAAAGAACAGATTAAGGAGTGGATGTTGTTTGGTCACCTTCTGTGTGCCAGGCCCTGGCTGGAGATTAGTAGTGGTGGCTTCTGCCATCACGCGGCACTCCGAGTCCTGGGAGAGAAGCAGACACTCCACAGAAAAGACACCAATCCATATACACAAAGTGGGAATAGCACCACATAGAATGATAACAGTGGTAGAGTAACGGGGTGGCAGTGGCTTAGATTAGGGTGTCCTCTCCAAGGGAGTGCACACTGGAGGAGGCCCAGAGGCTGGGCTGGAGGAGCAGAGCTGGGGCAGGAGCATGCAGGGAGAAGCAGCAGTGCAGGCAGGCAGAAACGCAGCCTTCCTGAACGTTACCATGGCAGACCTTCTCTGACCTCACTGTGCAAAGTAGGACTCCCCTCCCCAAGCTTTTTCCTGTCTCATCCCGATTTGTTTCATTTGAAATGCTGATCACAAATCATAGCTCTTGCATGTTTTGATTTTGCTGGAAAGTCTGCCCTAATGGGGGAGCTCCCTGAGGCAGGGTCCTGGCGCGTCTTCAGGGGCCGTGTTCCCTGCACCAAGCGCGGCACTGGCACCAAGGAGGGGCTCACAAAATGTGCGATGTGGAGAGGGGTGCATGAATGAAAAGAGGCCGGTGTGACTGCAGCAGGAGCATGAAGAGGAAGGGCAGAGGACAGACTGGAGAGGAACTGTAAGCCAGCATTTACCAAGGACTCTGTCTGGGCTGGGAAATATGCTAAACTCTGCAGACACATCTCATTCAGTCCTCACAACCCTATTAAGTGGTTCATGTTCTTATCCCTATTTTGTACATGAGGCAGTTGAGGCACGGACAGAACACAGAACCTGCCCAGTGTTACCCAGCTTGGGACTGGTGGAGGTGGGGTTTGAACCCAAGGAGTCTGCACCTGGGCTCCCTGTCTGTGGTGTCAGGTTACATCTCAAGGTCCAGATCAGGGAGACTCAGAGGGCCTGCTGGACTAGCCTCTGAGCACTTGGAACCCCTGGAAGGATGCTGAGCAGGCACGAGATGCAGTCCGATTCATGGTCCAGAGCGCAGAGACCCCTGAAGAACAGGTGCGTAGAGCTAAACCAGGACCCATGGGACCATCAGGTCCATCCAGCCTTGCAAGCTATGTGGGTGGCTTCTGCTATCACCGCAATCTCCAGGGCTCCCAGGGACTAATGAGAGGGAGTTGGTGGTGTGATAGCCTGAAATCTGCAACACCCAACATCCTGGTAGTCTTTACCAACAGCATCACCTCCCGAGAGAGCAGGGGAGAGCTCACAAAGCCCTTTGCCACCAAAGGAGCAGCTGTCAGAGCAGTGCTTGGGTATCTGGGGGTCCTTGTCCTGATCCTGGTTGGCTGGGTGGCCTGGGACAAGCCGCTCGACCCCTCTGTCTGTAGACGGCCTGGCTAGTTGTGAGCATTAAATGAGAAGGTGTGTGATAAGGGTCTGTACAGAGCAACTCCATTCTCTGCAGGTCCTTTTTGAGAATCTGATAAAATATATGGACCCTCTTCCATGAAAATGCATATACACAAAAGTGTCACATACAATTTTAGGGGTATTCTGGACGGCCTGAAGTCCATCCACAGGCCAGCTGGCTTCAGGTTAAGATTCCCTGACAGAGGATATAATGGAAGATGAATATTTTTTAATACATATTTTTTAAGTTTTGTATATAGGAGATTCAAAAGTCTGTATAAGAGACTCAGCCTGGGGAGTTGCCTTGTGTCCAAGCCCCCAGCAGGCAGCAAGCCTCAGCTGTGCTGGGCAAGGGGCAGAACCTCCCACCGGCACCATCAGGGAAGGCTGCCAGCTGAGGTCAAGGGCCTCATTTTCCTGGGATGGCAGGATCAGCAGAGCTGCGTTTGCTACCATCTCCAAAAGGTTCATTTTCCGTCCTCTCCCCCTCCCTTCTCTGTACTCTCCCGTGCCCCTTTTCCCTGTCCAATTCCCACTTTGCTCCCAGGCAATAGAGACCCACTTGCTGAATGTCTCTCCTGGGGGGCTGACCTACATTGCTGAGTGGCGAGGGGGGATTCTGGACCACAAGATGGGACATCTGGCCTGTTTCTCCGGGGGCATGATTGCCCTCGGTGCTGCGGATGCCAAGGAAGAAAAGAGGGCCCACTACAGAGAGCTCGCAGCCCAGATCACCAAGACGTGCCACGAATCATACGCCCGCTCAGGTAACCCTGCAAGGGGAAGGGAAAGCAGGAGAGACTGAGGCTAGACACCAGGAAGAACTGGAAAGACCAACACAGTGGCAGTGAGTGAAGGGAACACATTTTTTAGGGCCTTCTCACGGTGGAAGTTAGGTAGAATTTGAACACGGAATGTGCTGTCTGCACCCTGAAATGGTGCCCTGGAGTAAAGGGAAGCGTGAGGATGCAGTGAGCACTGTGTGTGTACCAGGTGTTGGCTGGCACCCGACACATCATTGCTGAACCGCACGACACAGATGAGGAAACTGAGGTTCAGAGATGACTTGGCCAAGGTCCCAACTGAGGAGCACAGAGCAGAGGCTCCTCCAGCCCGTGAGGCAGAAACTTTGGCTTCCCGAGCCTGGCATACTCCTTCTCCCTGAGCCTCTATCCCCAGACATGCCTCTGCCTTTCCTGCCTGGCACCCGCTATTTAGGGGGTCTCACCACCTCCTGGCGCCACCCTGTTTACACAGTCTTTGATCCAAAACCACCAGAAAGCTTGAGAGCGGCTGGACCACACCCACCCAGCACCCACTGCAGAATCGTCCCATGCTAGAGTCAGGAGTTGCGTGAGAGAACATGAGCCCAACTCCTCATGGTAAACACGGGAAAACTAAGCCCAGAGCTGGGAAGTGACGCGGCCAAAGTCACACTACATGTGAGGAGCTAAGCCAGGGCAGACCTAGGTCTCTGGTGCCCAGCTCCACCTACGTGCTGCCTTTCTAAAAGTGCCCCTCAGAAAAATCCCCAAGGCCCCGGGTGGTGCCCACTGCTCAGGGTCTAATTCCAGTCTTGGTGGAGGAGAGGACCTAAGATTGGCAATAAAAATTCCTGGCTCAAGTGCCACTCTGCCACTTACCAGCCGGGTGGTCTCCACTTTGGCATCTGTTCAGTGGGAACAGCACAGGTCTCCCGGAGTGCGGGAGGGTCCCACAGAAAGCGTGGTGCCAGCTGCCTTCAGCCAACAGCATGGGAGGCATTTGTTAGCAGTCCACCAAAAACGTGTCTGTGACCACCCCAGTCGAATCTTCTGGAGCTGTTCTCAGGAAGCCAGTGATTCACAATGGGTCCTCAAAACTGATCTTCAATTCCCTTCAGAGAGCTCCCTCTGCCAGTGCTATAAACAGGAAATCTCAGGAATAATAAAAAGCTTACTATTTGTCTGGGACAATCAGCCCAGACCATAAAAGACTGCCGCTTAATAGAGCATATTGTTCCAGCCAGCTCAGCTCGCCTGTGGACGGCTGCAGCAGTCACTCTTGCCCTCACCCCATTAGCAGCTTGGCAAAGCACGGTCTTCTGGTGGCCAGGAGCAGCTATTCCATTTGAGAAGATCGGAGGGGCTGGAGTCTAGCTAATTCCTCTTCCATGAAGCCCTCCATGGAAGAGTAGGATGTCCTGAAAATCTCCTTGCTCGAGGAAAAGCAACCCAGGGCCTCTCAGGGTCCTGAACCCTAATGAGAGGAGGGAGGGGCACATGAAGGCCTGAACTGGCCATGCAGCTGACCTTGATGGGATGTCCAGGCATCAGGGGGGAGATCTGACCCTTATACCCTATATTTTGGACCCAGAGAGTCAAACCCAGGAGGGAGAGAGCACACAACTCAGAGAAAGGACATCAGACAGTTCCAGGTCACATCCCAGCTCAGTCACAACTCGCTGTGTTACCTTGGACAAATTACTTAGCCTCTCTGATCCTCAGTTTCCAGATGCATGAGAAAGGGATACTATCTATCCAAGAAAAAAAAATTTTTTTCTAAGGATTGAAATAATGTATATAAAGTACTCAGCACAGCCTTGAAATCATAAATGGTGGCTGCAGTGGTGGTTAAAATTGTGGTCACACAGAAAATAGGAGGCGACGAATTGTCCAAAAACAAAAACAAACCAGTGCCAACCACAAAATCCAGACCTCCTCAGGCCTCCTTTCTTCAGCTGCCTCCCCCCAAGTATGTGCCCCCATCCCCACCTCAGCAGTCTCCCAAACTGTCAGCTCTGGATGGCTGGTTCTGAGAGCCAGCCTGCTTTTAGTACAAGCAGTTCTCTAAGAAAGAGGGTCTGTGGAGAAGCATTATTACGTATTGGCATTTAAAGGATCTGATAAGTCTTACAGACAGGAGACTATTTCCTTTATTTAGCCCACTGTTGCCCAAATGTGTTTAAACCTGAAACCCTTTCTTGGATGAGCTCTGGTTAACATCTTAGAGCTAATGTCTCAAAATACACAGTTGGGGAACACCACCCAAATCATTGTCACCCCAGGTAGTTTGTTTCGATTTCAGATTCTAAAACTGCAACATTTTTGAGGCCTCAAGGGCCTTGCTTTGGCCAGCCTAGGCCAAGAGGAGAGCTGTGCATCTGCCAGGCTCGGCCTTATTGGGAAATCTAGGCAGGGCCTACCCCTACCAGTCTTATTACCAGCCATCATCCTGCCAGGGTGTCCAGGCGACTAAGATCTCTCCTGGGGCAAGTGGATCCTAACAAGCAGGAGGTGGGAGGTCTGACCCAGGCCCTCTGGTTGGTCATTCCCACAGATACCAAATTGGGGCCCGAGGCCTTCTGGTTTAACTCTGGCAGAGAGGCCGTGGCCACGCAGCTGAGTGAGAGCTACTATATCCTCCGGCCTGAGGTGGTGGAGAGCTACATGTACTTGTGGCGACAGACCCACGACCCCATCTACAGGGAGTGGGGCTGGGAAGTGGTGATGGTGAGTGGGCCGGGGGGAGGTGGAGGGTCAACTGGATGGCAGGTGCCCCTGAGAATTCAGTCAGGATCCAACACCCCCACCCACCAGCCAGCTCGTGCACTAAGAGGGCAGCCAAGCCAGGCTGTCTGGCTGAGGTTCGGAATACGAAGGGTCGAGGTGTGTTGCACAGCCAGGAGTCCACAGCTGGGCAGAAGCAGGCCTGGAAAGAGGGTTCTGAGAACCCACAGCCTTTGGGGCCTGGGCCCCGTGCCAGCAAACTCACAGGGCCCGGGCGGAGCAGCAGCCAGAGAAGGCCCCGAGCACATGGGCCACCGCCTGACCCTGAAGCCTGGGCAGATGGCTTTACAGTTCTCAAATAGGAACTGGCTGCCAGGGCAGCAGCTCACCTCCCTCCTCTCCCCAAAGCCAGCCCGGCCCTGGGCAGCCCCCATCCTCTCTACTCCCCTCTCACCATCTCTGCCCTACTAGTCCTTTGTCCCCAACCTCCTAGTGGGAAATCTCATGGCCCTCTTTGGGGTGGTGTCAAAAGCAGGTATGGAGACTTTAGAAGGTTCCTTGATGGATTCTGAGCATTCTCTGTTCCTTCCCTCTTCCCCATTACTCTCCTGAGGACCCACTGCTTCCGGAGGCACAGACTGCCTTGGTGCGAGCCACGCCCAGAGCAGGTGGTTCTGTGGTCAGAGTCCTCGCACGTCCAGGAATGCTCTGGTTCTTGACCACTGAGGCCAAGTGGTTTGCGCTCTCAGGTCCAGCCCACAGATTTCTCAGTGGGTAAAAATTGCATTTGTATTCAAAGGCAGATAGCCCATGGGCCACCTTCCTTTGGCCCAGGGAGCACGTGTCCACAGGGAATCCCCTGCATAGGCCACGTCTAGTCTCCAAATCCCAGCCCACCAGTGCCTCCCTCTGCCCACTACTGTGGCAAGTCTGTCAGATCAGTCTAGTTCCCTGAAAGGCAAAAAGAAGCTTCCTCTGAGTTCAACCCAGGGAAAGAGCTCAGGGCAGGCAGCCCAATGGAACCAGGGAGTGTGGCCCCTCCAGCCTGTGGGAGGGCAGCTGACCCCTGAAATAATTTGGCCTTATGCTTCCACGAACGCCAGGGGTCCCCAGCCGAGGGCTCTGGGGCCTGCCTGCTGGTGAGCTGGCAGTCTCGTGGGGCCTCTCCTCTCCCCACACCAGGGTTGCCTTCCTTCTCTTCAGGCCTTGGAGAAACACTGCCGAACAGAAGCCGGGTTCTCCGGGATCCAGGACGTGTACAACAGCATCCCCAACCACGACAACAAGCAGCAGACGTTCTTTCTGGCGGAGACACTAAAGTGAGTTGGGCTTGGCCACCGTTCTTTCCAGAGGAAACTCAGGCTCTTCTTTCAGATGGGGAAGTGGGGAAGGGGTGCCAGCAGCCCTGCCCCCCACCAGCGCTCAGCTTCTGCCTTCACAGGCAGCCCTGCACGGTGAGCGGCTTGGGACCAGGGGCGTGCGCCCTCAGAGAGCGAGGCTGAGTTGGAGTCCACCCAAGTGTTAGCTGGGTGATCAGTTCTCGTCTTTAACCTGTTCCCTCAGGTCACTTAGTTCTCTGAAACCGTGTCCTCTTGTGTAAAGGGGGAATAGCGATGATGACGTCGTACCGGACACTGCTGCCAGCTCTCCCTCTGCAGTTTTGCTGCCGCACTACTCCCTTGCTTTCTTGGGGTGGGGGTCGGCCACCCCATTTCCTTGCTATTTCCCAAAGCAATCCCTGCATGCTTTAACCCTTTAGGATGGATTAGAATGCTCTGCTCCTTCCAGTAAAAAAACAAGCCATGGCTTGGGAAGCTGGAGTTCCGGAGACACAGCTCTCTGTTCACTTTAGTGCCCTAACATCTACTTGAGTATAGTGTCTCCTGGGGACACTTAAGGGAGCAACCCCGAAGTTTGGACTGGGGCAGTACTCAGACTACCCTGCAAAGAATGGAGAGCCTAGGCCATAAGGAGTCTTGGCAGGGCTCACATACAAGGCCAGGTGGGGAAAGTACCTGAGGGAAGCTGGTGGGGGATGAGGTAACAGAGTGAGGGCTGGGGGCAGAGCCAGGATTAAACCAGTTCTGTCTGCCCCAAAGCTCACTGCTCTTGGAGCCCACAGCTCCTCCCCAGGACCAGCCCTCTAAGAGATTTGGGATCTCAGACCCCCCTGCATCCTTGGCCACAAGCCCATCACAGAGGTCTCAGACTCATTTCTGGGCACCCCTGGTCCCCAGAGCACTGAGAGGCTGTGTCTCGCTTCTCCCCTGCCTGGGGCACAGGTATCTCTATCTTCTGTTCTCTGAAGATGACACGCTCTCCCTGGAAGACTGGGTGTTCAACACAGAGGCCCACCCGCTCCCCGTGAACCACTCGGACAGCTCCAGCAGGGCCAGGGGCCAGCTCTGACCCATCTCCCTGCTGCGTCCGGGGCCCCTGCAGGGTCGCCTTGCCTTTTCAGGATTTGGGACTGTTCTCAAAGGGATTGGGAACGTAGGCCCCATTCCAGGCAGACCCAGGGCAGATGTGTCGGACAAGCCACTTCTTTTCCTCTGTGAGGAGACAGAACATGGAGACGCAGTGCTGTCACACCAGCCCCACACATTCCTTTCTGAGGAGAATTTCTGTGAAACCCGCTCACTTGCCATTCCAGGGCCAAATGACTGGAGATTTGCATATTGACCCCAGGTATTTGATTCACTTCTTTTCCTTGTTTCTTGTTTTTGTTTTTGCTTGATTTTGCTTTTCTCTACATTTGTGTTTTATCACAAATTAGAAATACCGTTTCCAATTCATGTGCTTTCAAAAACTATGTCGTCCTGATAAACTAAACCTTAAAGTGTCTGCACACACCCACAAACCTGGACCCCATTTTCCATATTTCAAATGCCTTTTACCCAACATTTACTATATGTTCAACTATGTCATTTACCTTATAATTTGCAGAGGGGTTCCCTTTGATTTGGGCCTAAGTGTTATGAATCACTAGTGCTATTTTCATTATTGTAATGGAAAAATCTGTAAACTTACAATAAAAGAGTTATTGAATAAGAAATACAATGGAGTTCATTACACATCAGTGACTCCTGGAGAAACCATTGCAGTATCATCATCAGAAAGAAGATTCAACCAGTAGTTGATTTCAGATATAATTAAGTAAAGACTCCAACTTCTATTACCTTCCCTTAAATTGGTCCTAATATATTCAGGAAGGGTGAGGCCAATCCCTGAAATTGGATATTTATACTTAGGCTGAGGTTTGGAAGAGACCCAGAGAGGGGCAGCAACTTGCCTGAAGTCACACAGCCAGTAAAGCAGAGGTGAGCCCCCATCCTGTGTTTGCCCTGCATGTACTGGGTGAGCGCCTGCCAGGGAGCAGACCAGACCTAGATGCTGGGACACAGCTGTGAGTGTGACAGTCATGAGGCAGGCATACAGTCAAGGGGAGAGACAGACCCTAAAGTAAACCGACAGCTAAGTACCACGGCTACAAGTCATGTGAAAGGCTATGAAGGAGACAAACGGCCAAGGTGCTGATGGCCAGGGCCTATCTTAGGGGACCAAGGAGAGCCTCTCCGACAGGCAATTCTCAAGCTGGGACCTAGAAGATAAGAAAGAGAAGCAGGAAGAATATCCCACAGATCCACTCTCCCTGATGACCATCACCTGCTTCCCCTGGGAGGAGGCCATTCTGCAGAGCAAGGTCAGGCCCCAACTGTGAAGTGAGAGCTTTCCTCCCCTCCCACCTCAGCCCTTTGCAGATTGTCCACACAGCTGGCTTCACAGGACAATTTTGAGCCCTTCCCCAGACTCCACAGCTTCACTTTGGCTCTGTCATAAACTTAAATAGCTCCTGGGGAGGCTGGGGCCCTAGCCAAGTGGCCTGGCTTTCAGTCCCCACCGTGTCAACCTGGACAGGTCACCTCACCTCTCAGGGCCCCTCTTTTCCGTCAGGCAGAGGGCAGAACCCCCACCTAACAAGGTTGCTGTCAGAATAAACGAGATGCTGCTCATGCCCTGGTGGTGTGGGAAGTGTTCTGGAAACGCAGATGCTTCCAGCATCTTCTCAAGCAGAACTGTAGGTGAGCTGTCCATGTAGCAGGGGCCCTGGTGTTTGGTGAATAAGTCATTACCTGAACCCAGCAAATCACTTCACTCTTGACAAGCATCAGGAAGGTGCAGCTTCAGCCACCTGCCTCTGCCAATTCTTTTAAAGAGCAGAAGAACCCAGTACACCAACATTATAAAAGGTTAGGTACATCTTTATGCTAAGCAGAAAAAAATCATTCACCATCCTACCCTCCAGAATGGATACGGTTATATTTTCTCCTAGCTCTTTTTCTATCAATGTACAGAATAAATTTATTTTGCAAACATGGTATCATGCTCTGCATTGTTTTATTATAATCTGCTTTTGCACTTAACTCTACACTGTGAACATCTTTCAACAAATACACGTTGACCTCATTGCTGTGCCCAGTTGTGTACTGGTCCACCGTGTGCTATTCATGCTCTCTGGATCTAAGCACCTCTTGCTGGGCATCTGGGTTCGTGTCAGTTTGAGGTCTTACTTACAAGTAATAGAAACTGCTTAACACACATGCATGCATTAAAAAATGTATTGAAATACCTGGGGGGGTGACATGGGATCTCAGGAGAGTGAACAGCCAGACGTCAAGAAGGATTAGGAAGAGGATTTGGCCGGAGATCCAGGCTACAAGACCCAGGGAGCAGCCTCCCCAGGGACCACCACGAGGACTGGTGAATCCAAATTTTCCAAATCCTACTGTCTCCCGTCAAGGAAGTGAGCTTCTAATTGGGCTTGACTGGGTCTCGTGCTCCCCAGCCAAGTGGGGGTGGGACATCTTGACTGACAGAGCCACCAAGACTATACTAAGGGCAATGACAGGCTGTTCCCTGGAGAAAAGATGAGGTTTGCTCCCGAAATAATGGAACGGTGTGCTGGCTAGACAAAGGCAGTGGGGCCGTTTGCAGGTTTTGCTTGGACTTTGTCCGGCATGATAAGGAGGGACACAGACGCGTACTTGACGTCCCTCCCTTCCCTCTTGTCCACGTCCTTCGAGTCAACTCTCGGAAAGTCTCTCCACCGCAGAGCCACTTGGCAGTTCCCCCAAGGCCCAGGGCTCCCTGCGGGGCCCGTGCCACTGTTCTCTCCTCTCCCCCTGGCATTCTTGTTTTCTGCATTATCACTAGAAGCAAGTTGTAAAGTGAATATTTTAAAATTCATCCTCCAGGAGGGCCCTTGCAGGTGAAGAATATCATCCTTTTGGCAACTTAATTCCATTCCAGGGATAAAAATAAGACCTAAGATGGGCTGAGAGGAGAGGAATTAAGAGACGAGTCATCCTCCCTGAAGAAGGAGCCACAGTACTGAGGCTCCCAACCATGCCCTGAAGCAAACCCCTCACTCCCCAGCCCGGGGTCCGCCTGCTGCCAGTATCATCGTAAACCTCCTGCTTGTCCTGGCTGCGGACAGAACCACCCTTTGCACCGGCTCCTTCCCAGAGCGCTCCATCAGCACCTGGCTCCAGGCGCTGAGGCCTGCGGAGCAGCCCACCCCGTGGAAGGGGGACATAGTCCTTTCCCTGATGTCTCCTTTAAACCACCGTATGCTTGTTCAGACTGGCTTTGTGCATCACAGTGTGTCTTCGGCGATTTGTAAAGTTCAGAAACCAAATACACTGGAGAGAAAAACAGAAACAAAATCTGATCTAAAGGCAGCATCCGTGAAATCCAAGATGACTCTCAGTTCTGTTCCCTTTGCTTTGGGGAGGCAGCCTCATCTCGGTTCTAGAAGGTGCTGGTGTTGGGCACAGGCCGGCTCCTCCCAGCTACCCACAGGGGGCCCTGCCTGCCCTTGGAAATACGCTCATCGATCATGTGGCACAGAGACACCCAGTCCTCTGTGACTAAAGCTCAATCCCGCACTACTGGGGGGACGGGATGCTGATGCTATTTTTTTGTATCTAAAAATATTTGTTTGGTTCCCTGTATTTAGAACAATATTTTGATCCTGCTCAGTCTGTCTCTTAGTCAGAGCTTCTCAAACGTGCACCTGAATCACCTGGAGATCTTGTCGAAGCCCAGGGTCATGTTCAGTAAGCCTGGTGTTCCTAACAAGCTCCCAGGCGGCGCTGATGCTGCGGTCCTCAGACCCCACTTTGAGTAGCAAGGCCTCAGTTAATGGCCACTCCCTTGGGTCCTGCTCTTTATTTGCTTCCCTGAAGTTGTAACCTCTCCAGCGTACAGCAGAGGGGTCAGGTGTTGGGATGGCATCTGTAGATACCTTGCTGCAGAGAGAGCTACCTCAAACCAGGTGTGTCTGTCACCTACGTCAGCAGCTCACCCCCTTCCCGGGCAGTCCGGATAAGACAGGAGCAGCTCTCAGAGGGCCTAGAACAATGCTGTCCAGTAGAACTTTCTGCGATGACGTAAGTGTCCCACTCTGTGCTCTCTCTCCCGTTGAGTAGCCACGTGTGGATGCTTGAGCACTCAAAATGTAGCCAGTGCAGCTGAGGAACTAAGTCTGTAATTTTTTTTCATTGTAATTAAATGTAAATAGCCGTGTGTGGTCACTGGCTGCCATTTTGGACTGTGCGGTCTGAGAATTTAGAAGCCAGTCCTCTGCTCACTGACTCCCTGCCCCCTGGACCCTCTACCACCTGCATTATCACAAAAGTAATCTTAGCACAAAACATATTGTCTGGGGACTCGAGGAGCCCCTTGAACATACCTGGTTATTTTTATATTCATTCCAGCCTCTGTTTTCTGCGAAATCCTCTGGTTTTTATTTTGTTTTGTTCTGTTATCTGCAGAAGATAAGAAAGGCAGAGTGACAGGACAGGAGATGATAAGCACAGACTGAAACCCATGGACCTGGGTTCCACTATGCTCTACCCTTTTCCCTGGGCTGTGTGACCTTGGACAAGCACCCTAACCTCTCTGAGCGTTGCCTGCCTGCATTTCCATCTGTGGAAAGGGAGGGCGATTTCAAAATTTAATTGAGCTCCCCAGTGTAGGAATGCAATACATATAGTGATGATTGTTATCGTTATCATGTGAAGCTCTTTGTAAACTATAAAACCTTGCATAAATGTGAGGCAAAACACTGCTGTCAAAAATTCTTCTTTTTAAACAAAATGCTCTGAAACTTGGAGGAAACTACATCAACCAGGCCCAGGAGACAGACCAAACTCTCAAAGCAATAAATCTGAACATTTTCTGCTTTTCACATTGAGCAAGCATTTTGCCGTTAGCTCTGAATCTACTAAATTGGGAAATTGGGATGAAGATTTGTTGACTGTCCAGGGGATTCCAGGGGATTCCTGGCTGAGGGGGCTGCTTGGCAGGGCTGAGGGGGCTGCTTGGCAGGGCAGAGGGCTGAAGAAAGATGTTGAGAGCTTTCCCAGGAAGCTGACGGCTTTGGGGGATGATTGAGGTCCGATTCTTCTTTTCTCTTCATGAAGTCCCTAAGGAATCCTTGCTACAATTCTGGAAGGGAGGTGAATATATTTACAGAGGAGGAAGCTGAGGCCCAGAGAGGCCTGCTCGGGTCTAACAGCTGTTCCCAGCCTCTGGGCGACTCTGTGGAGGCCCACAGTGTCTCCCTGCCATTCCCCACTCCCTTCATTTCCCCGATCCTCATGCAAATGACCCCAAGTCTAGAGCGACCCTCATCCTCTCACATGTGCTCATGACAGCTTCGTCCTTAATCAGTGGTTCCAGCATATCCATTACCACCACCCCCTCTGCTCTCAAAAGTATCCCACTTTGGACAACAAATTATGTGCCCTTCCTGGTCTAAGTGAAAAGAGTGATATCAGATCCTTCTCCCAGAGCCTTCAGTATTTTGGAGAATAGTTAAAACCCAATCCATAGAAACATGCAAATAGCCCAGAGATTCTTTCCTTTAAAAACCAAAACTGCCTATGTTCTCACATACTTCTGTGCTTTCTAAACCTATGCTTCTTGTTTGGTCTCTGCTTCTCAGGTGTGCCTACCAAACTCCTTTTCATTCTTCAAGCGAGGGCTCAGTGTCACCTCTTCCAGGAAGCCTTTCCTGACCTCTTCTTGCCACTCCCTTGACACAGGCTTAAAATTCCTTTTCCTGGGCTCCCACCATACTTGGGGCAGACACAGATTTGCATGAGCCTCTCCACACTAGACTGAGGGCTCCAAGATCACAGTGACTGATCCTCACCTTTGTGTCCCCAACACATTGTACACTGCAATAAATGTGTTGGATGTTCAGGGATTAATCACCCACTTGCCTCCCACAAGTTCCAGCCGGTTGAGAATGGACACAAGGAACCAGGTGGGGAAAACGATAATCTATTTTATTGCAGGGTCTCTGGAGGCTGTCCTAGTCTGTGGACTGACTGTAGATTTCAGAAAGTGTATGCAAGGGGAGAGGGGAAGCTCTTTCCACTAAGGCACAGGAAGGTCCCAGAAAGATGGAATCAAGATTATGAGTCCAGGAGCCCTCCTGTCAGTGCAGTGACCCCTCCCCTGGCTCAGGTGATGGGAGTGTCAGGCTCACCCTGTTCACCAGTTTGATGAGTCCACCCGTCATCCTGTGGAGAGGCAGGCTAGACCTGGTTATCACTGTCCAAATGGGGACATCCCCAGTCCAGAGGCTGAGATGAGAATGTGCAGAGTAGCAGGAAAGGTTACACATACTGCGCCATGTGCGTGCATGCAAACACACACACACACTGCACCGTGCGTGCACATACACACCCACCCAGGCGCACACACCTCACCTTCCCTCTCCTAAGCCTTTGGATTTACTGACCAACCTTGCAGTCAAGGACCGTGGTGGTCCCTCTGGGAGAGATACCCAGACCATCCCACCCTGACCCTCAGGAGCCCCTCACCACCAATCACCATTCCTGTGGGAGCTCACCTGAGACCTCAGGTAGGAGGCTCTGCTTTGGCCCAGAGTGACTTAGGACAGTCATTAGATCAGGAATTCTCAGAGTGTGGAGCCCGGGTCGCAGCACCAGCAGCTGGAAGCTTATTAGAAATGCACATTTTCGGGCCTCGTTCTGGGCCCATTGAATTAGCAGCTCTGGGTGGTGTGGTGGGAGGGGAGGGGAGGTCTGTGTTTTAAACAAGCCCTCAGGTAATCCTGACAAGGCCAAAGTAGGAGAACAGATACACTTGATGATCTCCAAGGCCACCCTGCAGCCAGAACAAAACTTTTCTTGGTCTCTCTCCTCTCATATTCCTCCAGTCTCAACTGTGTGGCTCAGGAGAGGACCTGCATGGGCTGTCTTCTCCTCCAGGCACCGATTCCCTGAATGTCTAGTGTCCAGGTCCCTTTGCACCTGGTTCCCGGCACCCTGGTGGTGATTGGAGCGTGGGCCCCATCTAGGGTCCCAGCCTCCATCCCTCTTCTGAGGGGGCACTCCACGTGTGTAACAGCCCATTCCCCACCAGGCTGTCTGTTGCTTTTCTCCATCCAGCAAGTCCTTGAGGTCTGGTTATGGGGCTCATTGCTGCTGCCCAGGTCACCATCCTGGAACCCCCTCAAGCTTTGTAATTCAACAAGTAGCCATTAATTATCTTCGCCAGTCAATGGGCTAGGTGCTGAAACTGCAGCTGTCAACAAGACAGACAAGGTTTCTGTCCTCATGGGGACCTCAGGTGAGTGACAGGGTGGGAGGCGGGGACAGAGATGCCAACACATCACTAAGGTGAGTGCAGACAGAGGTGAGTGCTTGGGAGGCTACAGGCGGGGGACAGAGAGTCACTCGGGGAGGGCACTGGAGATGGGACACTCAGGGCTGGCCCCCCAGGAGCTGACAGTTGTGACAGCACATTTCAGGCAAAGGGAACAGCAAGTCCAAAGGCTCAGAGGAAGGACATGTTGGTGCATCTGAGAGATGGGAAGGCAGCGAGCACACGGCAGAGTGCTGGCCTATCCTGCCGGGCCTTTGAGGGCCAGGAAGTTTGATTTTCATCTGGGAACAGCAAGAAGCTAGGAAGAGGTTAACAGGGCATAAGATGACCCATTTTACATTTTTTAAAGTTTCAGGCCTACGAATTCTTTTTTCCCCTTACATCTGTCTCACTGGGAAACTATCCTTGGGTTCCTAAGCAGAAGCTTCTAAAGCTGGTGCCCCCGAATGAGGCAAGAACCAAGTGCCCTCTGCCCCATGTTCCTGCCTCTGCTCAGTCTTGAGGAGCCTGGGAGAGTACGAGGCCCCAGAGCCTTTGTGTAGGCCTTGTTCCTGCAGCTGCCGCTCCCCTCCACCTCCCTCACTCCTTTCAAGCAGGCCCAGCTGCGCTTGCAAGAACTTGAAGCTGTTTCCTAAGATGGCCCTTCTCCCTTCACTAGAACACACAGAGCCGAGGCTGTTTGCAGGATCCAGGGCCTTCGGCTCTTTTCCTTTTGGGACCTCTGGATTTGTGGCAAGTACAAAGTCAGTGAATTCTGGGTCTGAAACATAATTTTCTGTCCAACTTCACCCCCTCCCCCAAGGGTAATTCAAATCAGGAACAGCATTCCACGGAGGGTCCTGCACAGGCCGGGATCCACCTTCGTCCCCTGGCTGTTGTGTCGTCCTCTGTGAACCACACATTTCCAGGGCTTTGTCCTCTGACTGTGGCTCCCCACCTGTGATCATCATGTGGTCCTGACACCTTTCCTGTCCAAAACTCCCTTGATCACCAAAGGGGCCACCCTAACTGCTGCCACCCACTGCAGCTTTAAGGGCCCTCCCAGTGGTGCCGTGACCCGGCACCCTGGGGAAAACATCTGACCGGCCTTCTGAGATCTTGCCTCTCCCTCCATTAAATCTCTCCAGGATTCCTCCAATCAAGGAACAATGCGAGTATTTCCAATCCTCATCTTGCCAGTGGTCAGAAGCTGTCCACCTCCTCTTCCCTTTCAGTTTTGTCTCCAGGTGCTCAACCTTTCTCTTACAGAAATCCCTCCCTTCCTCCAGCTCAATTCAGCCTTTCAGTTTATTCCGATTGTTCGATGGCTCCAATGTTTTAAAGTAGTCCTGTTGCTCCTTGAGTCTTTATATGAACCTTTTTAAAAAAACTTTTTGATGGAGATATAATGCAGACACAGTAATGTGTAAAGGACACGGATCTTAAACGTACAGCTCAAGGATGTTGACCTACGTACACTCCTGTATAACCCCCCCAGGCAAGATGGAGAACATTCCCAGCACCCGCTGCTGCCTCCTGTCAATCTCTGCCAGCCCCAGAGAGAGCCCTCTGCTGACCTCTGACTAATTTCAGGCACAGAACTTTTTATTTTATTTTATTTTATTTTATTTTATTTATTTATTTTGGTAACATTAATACACAATTACATGAGCAATATTATGGTTACTAGACTCCCTCTATTATCAACTCCCCACCACATACCCCATTACAGTCACTATCCATCAGTGTAGTAGGATGTTATAGAATCATTACTTGTCTTCTCTGTAAATACTGCCTTTCCTCTGTCTCCCCCCCCTGCTACATTATGTCTGCTAATCGCAATGCCCCTTTTTCCCCCTTTTCCCTCCCGTCCGACCCATCTTCCCCAGTCCCTTTCCCTTTGGTAACTGTTAGTCCATTCTTGGGTTCTGTGAGTCTGCTGCTGTTTTGTTCCTTCATTTTTTTCTTTGTTCTTATACTCCACATATGAGTGAAATCATTTGATACTTGTCTTTTTCGGCTTGGCTTATTTCACTGAGCATAATACCCTCTAGCTCCATCCATGTTGTTGCAAATGGTAGGATTTGTTTTCTTCTTATGGCTGAATAATATTCCATTGTGTATATGTACCACCTCTTCTTTATCCATTCATCTACTGATGGACACTTAGGTTGCTCCATTTCTTGGCTATTGTAAATGGTGCTGCGATAAACATAGGGGTGCATATGTCTTTTTCAAACTGGGCTCCTGCATTTTTAGGGTAAATTCCTCGGACTGGAATTCCTGGGTCAAATGGTATTTCTTTTTTTTTTTCCTTTTTTTTATTGTGAAATGATTATCACAGTAAGTTTAGTTAACATCCTTCAACATACACAGTTACAAATTATTTTTTCTTGCGATGTGAACTTTTGAGGTTTTTTCTCTTAACAACTTTTCAATACACAAGACATTATTGGTCACCATGCAACAAACAAGTTCCAATACAGTGAACAAGTTCTCACAAGGTGAGCAATGCAAAGGCAGTCATATCAGAGAAACTAATTCAGTTACTATAATCAATCAAGTCAACTATGATTATTCATATGATTTTTATACTTAAATTATAAGTGAATCCCACATTTCCCCCTTTTTTTGTTTTACTTGATGCAAATGCATATGCATATATTTGTGGAAGGTACCAGAATAATGATTAGCTGGGCTTGGCCTGTGACATAGCTTGTCACAGGCCATGTCTCTCTCGTCTGGAGGGGTGAGGTTCTATGCCTCACCTCAGTTGGCCCCCACGTTGCTCACCTGAGGTCCCTTGCGACTGAGGCACAGAACTTTTAATTCCCTTCCTAGACCTTGGATTATAAAGATTCCAGTGAATTTTCTCTGCCTCGGTTATAGGGGACAACTTATAACTTATCTCCTGTATAATAAAGGCCCCTGGGGTTTTTTGTCTTGCCATCATAAAGCCCCTTTCTACCTGTTTGTGGTGAAACCCTACTGAGGTACACAGCTAAGCACCCCGGAGGCACTCTGACACATGTCCCCCCCTTGTCAGGGAGGCCAGCTGATCCCTGCTTGCCCAGAACTTTGCTGCTTTTCACTCTAAGTAGCCCACATCCTCCAAGCCCAGCAGCCCTGGGCAAACCAGAGGTTGATCACCCTAAGGCCTTCTCTCCCTGACCCTGGCCACAGTTCAAAGCAGACATGAAGAGCAGAATTCAGGCCTGTTATTCTGGCACCATATTTCTGAGCCTGACACTAACCATTTGAAGGCCCCCAGTTGTCAAACTCATTTTTTGTGACCTGCATGGAACTCAGACATCTTTTCGTTTGAAAGTCTCAGCCCCTAGTCCAGAATGAGCAACAGGATGGGTGTGGGGGAGGTGGTATGAAAAGGAAAACTTCTTCTGGATTTGGCATTCAGTACTCAGTGCTCCAAAAACCCCACCAAGGTAAAGAGCTAGTGCTCACTGCAGCCCAGGGATTCTCACTCCTGACTTTGCATCGGAATCACCTGGGTGCCAGCAACTCTGGCAGAAGCCAGGCTTTGCTGACCCAGGGCCTCTGGGTCCGTGATGCTGAAAAGAAAGCTGTCCACATGGTGTGGGGGGTCACGGGGAAAACAGTGTAGCCCAGAGAAGGCAAACAGTGAATCTGTGGCATCTTACTGCATTGATGGACAGTGACTGCATTGGGGTTTGGGTGTGGACTTGATAATATGGGTAAATGTAGTGACCACATTGTTTTTTCATGTGAAACCTTCATAAGAGTGCATATCAATAATACCTTAATAAAAAAAAAAGAGTGAAGTGGGGAAAAAAAAAAGAAAAGAAAGCTGTCCACGTGGGCAGTCCTCAGGGCCTCTGCTGACCTGGGAACCAAACCTCTCTCCCTGCCTGAGCACTATGAGAGCCTAGCCAAGGTCTGTCGTGACCCCTACAGTTAATCTGTTTTCTGGCTAATCACAGCCTCAGCCCTGTGCCCGTGAACTCAGCCAAAGCCGCTCAGCGCACGGCCACATCTGTGGCCGCATAGAAGCCGCTGTGACCGCACAGGCCAAAGGCCTCTTCTCTCTCTTTCAATGGTTCCATTGAATCCTGTGACTTTAAATGTAATTTATAGGCTGGTGAGTCCCAGGTTTATAGCCCATGCATTGCCATCCCTATAGCTTAGAGCTGCAGGCTCCCATCCACGCTGCCTTCCTGACGGCGCTCCATGGGCGGCTCGGGGTCAGCTCAGCTCAAGCCTGACGCTGGTGTTTGTCTTTCCTCTCACCACCCTGTTCTGACCTAGCACAAGTCCCGTCTCTGCATCCACAACATTCCAGGCATCCCTCAGCCGTTCTCCAGCTCAGCATTTCTGCCCAGCCCAAGACCCTGAGAGACTGAACCCGCCCCCTGTACCCCTCCTCCCATCTTTGCGCCCCTCAGTCTATTCCTTACCCAGAAACCAGAAGGGTCTTTAGAAAAGGAAAATTTGGGGGATATAATTTATATGCCATAAAATACAAGCATTTAAAACATACAAATCATATTTTTTTAGTATATTCACAGAGTGGTACAACCATCACCATAATTTAATCTTAGAACATTTTAACCCTCAAAAGAAGCCTTCTGCCCATTAGCAGGCTCTCCCCATCCTCTCTGCTCCTTTCCCACACTCTGGTCCCAGACAACCTCTAATCTACTTTCTGTCTCTGTAGAACAGCCTGCCCTGGACATTTCATATAAATGGAATCATGCAGTATGTGGTCTTTGCATCTGGCTCCTTCCATTCAGTAGGATGTTTTGGAGGTCTGTCCATGCTGTAGCAGGTAGCTGTGCTTCACTCCTTTCTCTCGCCAGTAACGTCTGTTGTATGGGGGTCCCACATTTTGTTTACCCATTCATCAGTGGAAATTTGGGTCATTTCTCCTTTTTGGCTATTAGAATGGTCTTTTCAAAAACAAATCACATGTCACTCCCCCGCTTAAAACCTTTCCATGGTCCCCATCACATCCAGATGAAACTTGCTGCCATGGCCTGCAAGATTCTTGATGAAGAAGTCCCACCCTCTCTTGCCAACCTTTCCTGCTCAGCCCACTGCCTTCTTCGGGTTTCTTTCAGCCTGTCTTTCCTGCCTTCCTGCCTCCTCCCCTTCGCACTCCCCTGCAGCACGCCCTGCTTAAATCCACTGGACTAAATACTCACATGACATGGACATGCCACTGAGTTTCATGCTCCCCTGCCCACTCAGGGGCCAGAAACAAGGTGCAAAAGAGCTGCTGCAGGGCTGCCCCCGGCCAGAATGGCCCTGCTGGCCCAACCCCTTAAGGCCTTGCCTTGCCCAGCTCCTTGGTTTGGAGGCAAGCCCTCCTGGGAAGGGTGCCTATCCATGAGACACCCAACCATCCTCCATTTCCAAGGTCCAGGGCTGTCTACCCAGACCTGGGTCCAAAGACTGATCCTTTTCCCAGAGGATCACTGACCTGAATCAAGTCTCATAAACCCACTCCCTTGGGCCCCATCTCTCCAGCCCTGGGCCATAGAGACCAGGGGCGTCTGTGCCTTTAACAAAAAGCAAGTGATGATAAATAAAAGTAATCCGGCAAAGAAAAATCTCATTTATTTTCCAGGGGCCTTGGCTCATCAATCTTCCCCTCCTAACCTGCTTTGTGCTCTGTTAGTTTTGCTTCCTGATAGAACGGAATTTGGTTTTCTAATAGCATCTGTCGTATACAGGGTGTCCCCAAACATCAGTGGTAATGAGTTGGAAGTGGCACAGCTGGAAGCCTTCGGAAGCCAACACCAGATGTCTGGTCCTCAGTGGGTCCTTCTGAGGATGTGGGGCCAGAGCACAAGGGCTGTTTCAGGGCCCACAACTCTTGTTCCCTGGGAGCCATTCATCCAAAAGACGTTGGAGTGCCCACCATGTGCCAGTCCTGCATGGGCACTGGCAAGACGCCGGCATGGTGCTGTCACGGCTGGTTACCCATGAAAGACAGAAGTGGGAGAGGCAAGCCCCCACCTCCAATCAGTCAGCTGGGCCATCCCCTGGGAGGCAGCATGGCAGGAGATTTGGACTCAGACCTGGGCAACTCGAGCTCAGGTTCCTTAATTTAAAGACAAAGCAAACAATTCTCACCTCACTGGGTGGCTTGAGAACAACATGAGATAGCAGAAAGCATCCTAGTTCAAGTCCAGCACCTACTATGCTCAGTGACTGTTAAATCCCTCCCGACATCGGGACCTGACAGATGCACAGGCCCTGCGGCTGACAGTGATCTCCAAGGATGGGGCCGCTGCTCCCCTGGGCTCAGGTTCCCATCTAGACTCTGCAGCTGCTGCCCTCTCCTGGGAAAGTGCAGACAGAGCCATTCGCTGGGCTCCTGGCACCCTTAATATAGCAGAAGAGAGCCCCAGTGGAACCACGGTTCCAGGAGACCTGACAGACACAAAAGTATTTCCTCAAGCTCTACCCGCCTCCATTCTCAATGTCCTCCTCGGAGCACGCCAAGTGCTATTGTCCTGAAAAATCACTCCTGTGGCCCAGCCAGGGCCAGCAGAAGACAGGACAGCTGGCAAGTCACAGCCTGGCCCTGCCTCACACCAAGGGGCTGCCAGCCCCGCCACAGGGTATTTTCTCCTCACCACAGTCCACAGGGAGGGCGTCTTGTAGCACCTTGTGGGTGAGGAACTTTGGGCACAGGCAGGTGAGGGCTTCAGCACTGCACCACCCGCGTGTGGCCTTGAAAGGTGGTTCCTACGCCTGGCGAATCTGCATAGGTGGCCTTTCAGTTGGACCATGGAGGGAGTGAAATAGGAGTTGGACTTTCTTTGTAATTTTTTTTTTCTAGATAACCGAAGACATTTTAGAAGGCAGGCGGGATAAGGGTGGAGGGTGAGGTCCCCCTGGGCCGCTGGAGGATGGTCACTGCCCTCCTCTGGCCTCCCTCAAATCTGCCAACAGTGGACACGAGGCCTGGTGGCCCGTGGGCCCCTCCCCCGTGAGCTTGAGGGCTTGCGAGCCTCCCGCCCGCTCAGCCCCGTGGGTCTCCCGGTCCTCGGCCAGCGATTGCTCAGGCTCCGCCAGGCGGGATGGGAGCGGCGGCCAGGTTCGATTTAGGAAACTGAAGTGCGGGAAGGAAGCGCAGACATGGCAGGAAGGAAGGGGCCGCAGGGAGGCCTGGCAGCCCTTTACGGCCTGGTTCAGCACAAGCCGACTCTGCGGGACGCCCGCGTCCGCTACCAAACGCCCAGCAGCCGGTGGCCGCCCCCTCCCTCCCCGCCTGCGCCCCAGCAAGCCCCCGCCCCGCCGCCCGAGGCCGCCCCGCCCCTGCCCCGCCTCTGCCCCGCCCCGCCCACGCCGGGCCCCCGCGAGCTCCGGGGCCCAGCCGCCCGGTCCCCGCTAGTCCGCGTCCCTGCCGCCCAAACCGGAGCGCAGCCGTCGCCATGGGCCGGGCCCGGCCGGGCGAGCACCGACCGCCCAGCCCCGGCCCCGGCCCCCGCCGCGCCGCCGGCGCCCCGCCGCGCCCCGCGCCCGCGCCCTGGCGCTACTCGGAGCCCTGCTTGCCGCCGCCGCCGCCGCCGCCGCTGCCTGGGCCTACGCCCGCTATGCCGAGGCCCAGGCGGCCGCGCGGCAGGTCCGGCCCGGTGGGGAGGGCGCGGGCGCGGGGCTCGCGGGGGCCTGGGCTCCGGGGCGGCCGGGCTCGGGGAGGGAAGGTCCGGGCGGGGGATGGGGGGCGGGATAGGAGGTCCGCTCGCCCGAGGGGGCCTGAGCTGAGGCGACCGGTGGGCGGGAAGGGCCACAGGAAAAGGAGGGGATGGGGGGACCAGGGATGGGGCAGACTTGGAAGGGCTGATGGAGAGGTGAAAACACTGGCCCGGTGTGAGGCAGGGACTGGGACGGCCTGGAGAGGTCCAGTCCAGATGGGTGACTTGGACAGTGGGCCGCTTGCAGTGAACCTGGGACCCAGGGAATCCGGACCGGGTTCTGGGGAGTTCTGGGACAGTGGAGAGAGGATCAGGAGAGGACAACCGGTGAAAAAAAGAGGGTGAAATGGGGACAGGGCCAAATAGGAGGGGGACTGGGGAAGATGGAGACAGGCATGGGGAGAGCAGAGAGTGGAGCCCCAGTCCCCTTCCTGGTCAGGGAGGCACAGGAAGGGGACTGGGGCTCTGGGCCAGGGCAGAGATGATACTGGGATAGATGGACTGGGAGGTGTTGTGAGAACTCAGGAAGATGGTGATTGGGAGCTGTTGGGATACCAGTTTGGGTATGCAGCTGGTGCTCAGTGTGGCCCCTTCCTCCCAAGCAGGAGTCAGCACTAAAGGCCCTGGGGACAGAAGGCCTCTTTCTCTTTTCCTCCTTGGACGCTGACCAGGATATGCACATCAGCCCTGAGGAGTTCAAGCCCATCGCTGAGAAGCTGACAGGTACCAAGAGCAGCCAGGGCTGGGGAGGAGGAGCCCAAGGCACCGTCCTCAGCTTCTTGGCCTCTGTGTCTCTCTGAGCAGGAGACCACCTGAAGTAGGGGGAACACTGTGGGGCCTGGCAGCCTTGGGCTAGCTGGGGGTTTGGGTGAACTGCCTCGGTCCGGCCTGGGCCTGTTCTCCATGTGGGAATGCTTGTTACCTTTCCTGATGCTTCCTTGGGGCCAAGTGTCACTGTAAGCACTCCATGTGTTAGCTTTTTAATCATCCCAATGCTCTGTCCTGATCCTCGTGGTTGTAGTTTGGAAGACTGAGGCACAGGCCGGCTCACTGACTTGCCCAGGCTAGAAAGGTGCAGAGCCAGGATTAGAACTGGGCCGTTGGCTCCAGGTCCCGCACCCTTTGAGGATTTGAGAGGGCATTTGCCACGTGACCAGGTGACAACTGGTGAAAAAAAGAGGGTGAAATGGGGACAGGGCCAAATAGGGGGACTGGGCTATTCAGTAGGCAGGACCTATGACTTATTACTGAACATTCAGCTCTGCGTAGGTGTTATCAGATTCCTATTCCACTCTTGCTTCCATTTTTGCATAGTTGTAAGCAGTGATTTTTTTTTATATATATAAAGATGAGGGTCTGAAACCTAGTAACTTATCAAATGCTTCTTTTACCGTCCCACCTCCACCCAACCTCTGTGTCCATTTTCCTCCAAATTCTTGTGACATTTCCTGAATTTAGGATACTAGGTACCTACCTGTTACCCAAACTGCCTCGTGTAACTAGGTCAGTAGATGGGAAAGGCAAGAGAGATGCCAGTGGCTCTGGGGTTGAGTAACCAAGGCAGTATGATGGGCGTTCTGTGTCTCGGGATGGGCAGGGTAGGTCAGCCACTTGCTGGCCTGGTGACCTGTGATGACTGGCAAAGGAGGAGGCTCAGATGAAAAATATAAGTTTGCTGGAGGGGATGTGTCTGTGTCTCTTGGTGGCCAGCAGTTCTGTCATGAAAGCAGATGGGCAGGTAAACAGGTCAGCCCCGTGTGGATTTGCTTTGACCGCTAACTTTGCACACACTTCTCTGAGCATCCGCACAGCCACCTCCTTGGCCTTTTTTATGTTCAGAGAGCGACAGTCCCCTCATAATGACATTGGCCAAGCTTGCTGGGCTTGGGGGCACTTTTGGTTTTTTTCATGTAAATCTTTTTCTCTGTCAGGGGAAGTAATCCCTCCCTCCATCACCTCCTAGGCTATTGTGAGTGTGAAACTGGAACAAGTTTTGGAAAAAAAGAAAATGAAACTAAAAACACCAAATCTAAGCAAACAATAGAGGCAAACTGTCTAGTTGGATAGACTTATGAATGTGTTTAATTTTCTGCCTTAAAAGTTTTACAAATAGTCCATAATGAGCAAATATTACTTATAAGTCAGGAAATAAAACTTTTTATGAAAAATGTCAAAGAGCCATAACATGCTGGGCATTATTAATAATTAGCTGTGATTACAGTAAAATAATTGAATAAGCCAGGCACACTGATGACTGTACACATTCCTATTACTGCCCTCCTCCGAGGGTTCCAAATCGCTGTTTGGCACGTTCTGCTGCTTTGGCTTACAGGTGCAGAAACAGCCGTGAATCTCTAGAAGAGAGGTTTGCATCTGGAGCTGCCGGGGCATGCTAATTAAAAGGATAGTTTCCTTCCTGATTCTAGCTTCTGAAGATTCTGACTCAGGAGATGTGAGGAGGGTTCTGGGCATCTGTAGTTTAAAAAGGCATTCTGGATGATTCTGAGGATTCCTGGGTAAGAATTGCTTCGAATGCACCCATTCCGTCTGTCAGTCCTCAGCAATGCCAAGGCAGGTTTTCTATACCAAAAACCTGCCCTGGGGAAGCATTCAGCACAAGACTCACCCCTGATTTGTCCTTTTCTAGGTGGTCAGGATTGCTACTCTTCTGTTAGTCACCCCTTTTGAAATGGGCTTCATTACTCCCTTAAGCCTTCATTACGATGCCCTCCATACTTGAAAGATTACAGACTTGGTAGATCTCTGAGCAGGAAGCAATCTGAGAAAAGTCAAATGCAGCAATGGCCAGTCCAGGCTTTCCTTATATGGATGGGGAAACAGGCCCCCCAGAAAATCAGGGAGAAGGGGTCTCCTTCCCCCTGACCTAGTGCCTTATGGCACCAAAGATGGCCGGATTGTGTTGCTTGCTTTCATTCACTGAGTGCCTCTCCGAGCAGTGTCAGTTTCTTCGTGAATCCCTGTGACAGGGACATGCATGGCAACATGGTCTCTATTTCTCACATAGGAAAGCCAGACAGGCTGATTTGCCCAAAATCATCCAGGAAACAGAGCTAACCTTGCCAGGGAGCTAGGCCGTTGCTGCCCGGGCTGGGGTGTCCTCTCCAAGGCCCAGACAGTAGCTTCCCTCTTCAGTGCTGGGGATCCAGCTGCCAAGAGGGACAGCTCCTGCACGGATGCCACCTCTGGTGGGCCCGGCTCCAAGTTATCTCAGACTGGGTTGGAGAGCAGAGGGAAAGGGGACAGTGAGACTGCAGCAGCCTGGCCTGGTGGGAAGTGTCCTGGGGGAGTCAGGAGAAATAGACCTGAGGCCCAGCTCTGTGGCTCCCCAGCCATGAAACCTCCAGTAATAGTAACAGTGAAGGCTTATTATGGGTTTGCTCTGTACCAGGCCTGTGCTAACACTATGTGGATTATCTCATTTAATTCTCATAAACCACTGGGCAACCATCGCACAGCTGGTGAGGAGCAGGGCTGGGATTTGAACCCAGGTCATCTGCTTCCTGAGCCTTTTGGGAAACTAAGGCTCTGAGAGCTTAATGCCCCCAGAAGAGGGTCATGGTTCACTGTGTGTTTAGAGTAAAACAGGCCTGGGTTTGAATCCTGACTTCCCCGCTACTGAGCTATGTGACCTTGGGGAGGTGACTTCATGGATCTGAGTCTCCACTTTCTCATCTGTAAAATGGAATTGGCGATAATGTTATTACCTACCTCAACAGGGCTACTATGACAGTATCGGTTGTTACTTGGTAATTAACTGTGAACCCTAGCTCCTAAGCCTGGCTCCCTTAATCTGCCAGCGTAGAAGGTGTGGACTTCCTGAGAGAGGTGAGGCCCTGCAGCCTAAGGGTAGGACTCCTTCCCAGCACTCCTGTCTCATAGGGTCAATCCCTGCAGCCAGCGAGGAGGAGGAGCTGCCCCCTGACCCTAGTGAGGAGACACTCAACATAGAAGCCCGATTCCAGCCTCTGCTCCCGGAGTCCATGACTAAGAGCAAAGACGGGTTCCTGGGGGTAAGTTTGCGGGGAGGGCAGGGGAGCCCCCCACTGGCGGGAGCAGACTGCAGGATCATCTGTAGGCAGTCAGCACCCACGAATGGGCCTGTGCTCTGCTCGCCCTTCCTTCCTTCATCATGGCCCTCCGCGCCAGCCCCTGGGGTCCAGATGGGGTGCAGCGCTGTCCCTGTGGTCCAGGCACACAGTCTGGAAGGAGAGGCATGAGCCTCTAACCCAGCTGGGGGATCAGGTTTGGCTTCCTGGAGGGAATGACATCTGACAAACTGCAGGAGGAGGAGGACTTAGCTGGCTGGTGGCAGGGGTAGGAAAAACTTGGAGGAACCGCAAGTGCACTAGAGACTGTGTGGATCCAGCCACTTCACGTACACACATTATTTTCTGCAGGTCAGTCTTTTCCCTCAGACTATGAAATTCTTGAGGGCAGGGCTTGTGACTCACATATTTGTGCATCCCAGGCCCCTGGCACCTGGCTGGTGCTCTGTTGAACTCTAGTGAACCGGACCTGAGGTTTGGCCCCTGGCAGGAGGTCATGGGGTAGGGAAGGTACATGACAAAGGCTATCTAACTGGCCCTGCCCTGGCCCTAGGTCCTGTGGACAAGGTGTCAAGCCCATCACCTAGGCATCCCCAGATCCTGTGTGCCTCCCCTACCCTCTCACCTGCCCTCTCCTCTCTGCTTTCTATATTCCAACCACTCCAGACATCAGGCCTTTCTTCCAGCTGTGTGCCTTCTCATATGCTGTTCCCTCATCAGGAACAACTTTTTCTCTTTGCCCAGCCCACACCTACTGAGCCGTCTCTACTGAAATGTCACTTTAACATGAACAAAGGCAGAACATGCCAGGCCGGCCCACCAAGGTCAGGGAGCTGGTGTGGCTGGACCCTGGACACATGGGACACAGGTGGGGCATCCAGGTCAGAAGGGCTGGAAGGGAAGTTGCCAGACTGCAGCAGGTCTCAGCTGCCTGACTTTGGCTTCCATCCTGCAGTAGCAAATTACCATAGCAGGTTCTGAAACAGGACTGTTCCCTCATCAGTTCAGTGCTTTCCAGGCTGGCAGCTGGGGAGAAACGGGGGGCAAGACCAGTTCTCAGGAGGGAGGAGGAGGTGGTAGTGATGATGGAGAGGAAATATAGTCCAGAGGCAAGGCAGAAAGGGCGTGGCTGCTGATGGGCAGGAAGGCGGGAAGGGGTGACTCAGACTCTGGCTGGTGACCGGTACATGGTGGGCCATTTTGCCCCCCTGGGGACTAGAGGAGGGGAGCAGGTCTAGAGGAGGGAATGAAGTCAGTCTGGATGGTATCCAGGGGGAGAGTCCAATAAGTGGTTTGACCTCCCACGGAAAGGTGTGGGTGGAGGTGGGTCTGGCAGTGATGGACCCAGAGTGGTGTTTGAAGCTGTCCTACATACAAGTCCCCTGCAGAGCAGTGAGAAGAGGGCGCGGCAGGTTTGGGGGGCATACCTGCACTTATAAGGGAGCTGGGTCACGAGCAGTGCCCCCAGCCCTGGTCCCCTTTTTGGGTAGCTCTCCTATAGGGGCAGGCCAGCCTGGGGTCAGGGCCTGGCAGGTGGGTGGGCTCTGCTTGGCCCTGTACAGTCAACCCTGCCTATTAGATCCCTCTGGGGGAGAGCTCTCTGCACCTCTGCCCTCCCACTCTGTGGAGGTGGGGAAGGGAGAGGGAACCTGCTGCCGTCAGGCTGGGGCAGCTCCCTGGTGGCTGAGTGCCCCTGACGGGTACCAGGCCTTCACCATCACGGTGGCTGACTGCTGCCTCAGTGGGACTCCTGCCTGCAGCCCAGAAGGCTACATTTCCCAGAGGACCTGCCTACCCCAGGGTTCCTCCTCCATGCTCCAGGTGGGTGTGCAGACAGGCCTATGCAGTCTCTGAGCCTCATTCTCTCTTGCCGATCAGCTCATCAGACAGAAATGATGGTTCCTGGTGAGGAAATGGCTTAGGAAAGACCATTTGCCTGGGGTGCCAGCCAGCATGGTGCAGCCTATCCCAGAAGCCGAGTGCTCCTGGGGGCCGGCCTTCCCTCCCTTCTCTGTGGGCTCATGCTGTTCTTGACCCTAAAAGTCAAAGAGATTTCAACCAAAAAGTAATTATGTCCCTGTCCTGAGGCTTAGGTCTGAACCCTCTGACCTCATCAGTGGGACATCAACCGCGGGGAGGAGACGCGGGGAGAACATTTGGGAACAGAGAGCAAGGCTGGGTGGTGGGAGGGGGGTGCTAGGGAGGGCTGCGGCACTCAGGGTCACTAGCTTGTACAGAGGAGGGAGGCAGGACCTTGTGAGGACTGGGGCCGTCTGACTGGGGCTCCATGAGGGACAGAAGAGGCAGAACCCCGGCACAGAGCCCCCTGCTCCAGTCCAGGGAGGTCCCCAGCACCCTCAGCTCCCCTGCCCCGAGCAAGCTGCTTTGGCCTGGGCTGGGCCTGAAGGGGCCGCAGCGCCACAGCCTGTCAGGCTGGCCCGGGAAGGTGAGAGGAGCCTCAGCTCCGGCAGGCCCGTGCCAGGCCTGTGGCATCACCAGCACAGAAGCCTCACCAGCCTTCTGCTCCCTTGGCCTATGTGTAGCTCAGGGCTCTGGGGACGCCTCCACTCATACATGGAACAGGGAACCCCAAAGGCGGATCTCTGAGCGCCCCAGAGCTTTGGCTCCCCCTGCTCCAGGTCTCCCGCCTGGCCTTGACCGGCCTCCGTAACTGGACAGCTGCCGCCTCTCCGACCGCAGTGTTTGCTGCCCGCCACTTCCGGCCCTTCCTCCCGCCTCCGGGCCAGGTGGAGCTGGGCGAGCCCTGGTGGATCATCCCCAGTGAGCTGAGTGTCTTCACCGGCTACTTGTCCAACAACCGCTTCTACCCACCGCCACCCAAGGGCAAAGAAGTGAGTGCAGTCGATGGCGAGCCTTGGGCCCTGCACCGCAGCCCAGGCATGGCCCGCTCCCTGTCTGCACTCTGACCCCCAGTGCCAGGTGCCCCACCTGCTCTCCTGCCTCCCTCTGTACTGACCCCCAGCCTGTGTGCTGAGCCTGCAGGTCCAGAGCTGACAGTCACCCGGGGAGCAGGGCCCAGCAGGACCCAGCAAGCCAGTGTGGGGTCTCCACCGCCCTCCCCCCAGGTCATCATTCACCGGCTCCTGAGCATGTTCCACCCTCGGCCCTTTGTGAAGACCCGCTTTGCCCCCCAGGGGGCCGTCGCCTGCCTGACCGCCATCAGTGACTTCTACTACACTGTGATGTTCCGGTGGGTGGACCTTGCGGCCCATCCTTGCACCCCGCTCCCCCACCCCCCAACCCACCCTGGGCCTGAGACTGCAGGGCAATTGGGAACGAAGCAGCACAGCACCGGGAGGGCAGGGGCTGACTGGAAGCCCCCTGCTCGACCACTTTCCACTCTGTGGTCTCTGGTGAGCAGCCTTGGCTCTCTGAGCCTGTGGGTCATCGCGGTGAGGACTTCCTCACAGGAGGAGGACAAAAGGTGTGGAGCCTGCTTAGCATGAGGCTGGTGGCCGTGATTCCCATCCTTACAGAAGTGAGGGGCTTAAAAGAGCTGTGGCACCAGGTCACACACACACCTTCCAGAGGCTGTGAGAGCTCAGAGGAGAGCCGGTGAGGCTTCCAGAGAAGGCAGCAGGTGTCCTGGGCCCTGGGATGGGCAGCACCTGGAAGGCCTGGCATCTTCCCCCTCCCCACACATTCTCCTTCCTCTCCTGCCCAGCCCTCTCCCCCACACAAGAGTCTGGCCAACAGGTCCCAGGCTCTGGGGCAGAAGTGGGAGGGAAGGCCCCAGCCCAGCAGGGGCTGCTGCCAGCCAGGCTCCTTCCCGCCAGGATCCACGCCGAGTTCCAGCTCAGCGAACCGCCTGACTTCCCCTTCTGGTTCTCACCTGGCCAGTTCACTGGCCACATCATCCTCTCCAAAGACGCCACACACGTCCGCGACTTCCGGCTCTTCGTGCCCAACCACAGGTGGGAGGCCTGGCCCCTTGCTTCATTTGCCACCCCACCTCCCGGCCTCAGGAGTTCAGATGCAGGGGCCCAGAGGCACCCTCAGTCTCTGCCCCTCCTTCACTCCCCACAGCCACTTCTCTTGGGAGGGACCTAGAGCTGACCCAGGAGGAGGCAGCTTGTGGTGGGCTGAGGGGGGTCATTCCATCATCTGACAGCATGTCGCAGGTGCTGCGTGGGTCTGGCCCACCAGCTCTGCCTGGGACCCAGTACAGCGCCAATAGACCCTCCCCGAAGCTGGAGCCTGCCCGTCAGCTTCTCGTCTCAGGGTCAGCCTCTTGTCTGGGAAGCCAGACCCACAGGCCCTGGTTTCAAGTCTGTCCAGAGTCCTTCCTGATAGCAGGGGGCCACTCAATGGGTCTGAGGGACTCAATATAAGGACAAGACCTGGGCTGGGAGCCAGGAAGCTCATAGTTAAGTCTCAGCCGTGCCACGGTGGGCTGTGTGGCTGTGTCCTGGCCTCCAAGATTTAGTTTCCTCATCTGCCAGGTGGAAGGCTGGCTCCTGAACAGCAGTGAGGGGATAGATAGGTGGGCTAGCCTGGAAAGAGAAGGTTGCCTCTAGGAGCAGGAGTGGCTTGTCACTTCCCAGAGGGAGGGAGCTTCCCAGGCCAGAGACAGTGAGGAAGAAGGATGAGTGTTACTGGTCTCGTCCCTCAGCAAGCAAGCACCTGTGCTGCCCCTGGCCCAGTCCCAGGCACATGGGCCTCCACCGCAGGGTTGGAGGTGGGGGTCCTGGACTGGATGAGACAGGAGAGGGGCAAACGACTAGTCCCAGGATCAGCTGTTCCTGGGCCTGTGTCTTAGGACCAGGCCATGGGGACTGCTGACCCTCTCCCAGGGCACCCAGCTCACTCTGCCCAGTGCAGTTGGTTGTCAGTCCTGGGGCGCCCCCATGTGGCAGATCTGCAGATGGCACATGATCGGGCCAGACCTGCTGGAGAGGGAGTAGTCATGCAAGGAGGTACCAGGTTTTCAGGTTTTTACCCCTGCCCTCTCTGTGCCCTGGAGAAGGCACTAATGATCACTCTGTCTGGAAGGCTCATGGGCGGTACATGAGATGTGGATGTGATGTGTAAAGGGCTGGGCCAGTGGAGGGTGGTGTGGTTGCAGGGTCTTAGGATGGGCAGCCCATGGAGAGGAAAGGACTCAGCCCCTGCTGTTAAATACCAGCAGCTCTGAGCCCTTGGGCTCACCGTGCCAAGCTTCAGTGTCCCCTTCTGTAAAATGGGATCAGTTGTGCTGTCAGCGAGGTGAAGTCTGACATGTGGTTAATGGACCTTGGTGATGGTGGTGTTCTGCCCTCGCCATCCTTTCACCCGTCCCCAGATCTCTGAATGTGGACATGGAGTGGCTGTACGGAGCCAGTGAGAGCAGCAACATGGAGGTGGACATTGGCTACATACCCCAGGTGAGTGCCCAGGCTGTCCCTACCCATGGAGGGGGGCAGGGCTCAGCTGCAAGGCCCTGCCGTGGGACCTCTCAACCTGGCTGCAGGGAGGGCCCAGCTGGCTAGGAGCCTCAGGCATTCTGGGGTAAAGGACAGAGCTTGGCAGGCTGAGGCCAAAGTAGGATTCTAGAATGCCACCTATTCCTGCACACAGAGTCCAGCGTCTGCCTTGGGTCCTCAGATGGCTTCATGCAGTGGAAGGAGCCCTGGCTGGGCACTGGCTCTGTCCTGGACTCACTGCATAGCTTTGATCAGGCCTGCCCTTCCCTGGGCTTCAGTCTCCCCACCTCTGCAATGAGTAGGGGGTCCTTGAGGGTCTCCCAGGACCCTTTAAGGATTCTTGCCCATCTCTGAAATATCCCTCACTGACCTCTGGCCCAGATGGAGCTGGAGGCCACAGGCCCCTCAGTGCCCTCTGTGATCCTGGACGAGGATGGCAACATGATTGACAGCCACCTACCCTCAGGGGAGCCCCTCCAGTTTGTGTTCGAAGAGATCAATTGGCAGCAGGAGCTGAGCTGGGAGGAAGCTGCCCAGCACCTGGAAGTGGCCATGTACCCCTTCAAGAAGGTGAGTCCAGGCAGGGGTGAGAGCCAGGGTCAGGCTCCATGCGGCCAGGGTCGGGGGCACAGCAGGTGGATGCAGAGTGCTGAGCTGGGTACAGGGCTCCCAGCGGAGCTGCCTCCCTACAGGCCCAGCCAGTGCCGGTGGAGCCTCCCTTTGCCATGGGAAGTCGGAGGAGGCATCCCCTGGCTCAGCAGCACACTCACAGACAGCCCCCAAGCAGGAGTCTGGCTGCACACAGTAGCTTCTCTCTGTCTCGGCTTGGCCCCAGGTCACCTACCTGCCATTCACTGAGGCCTTCAACCAAGCCAAGGCCAAGAACAAGCTGGTGCACTCAATTCTGCTGTGGGGGGCCCTGGACGACCAGTCCTGCTGAGGTGAGGGAGCCCCTGCCAGTCTGAGGGGAGGATGAGGGAGACTCCACCCTTCGTGGGATGCAGGAGGCCGTGAGACCAGTGGACTCTCCTGCTGGAGCATGGTGGGGTCGGGGGCTCCCCAGGGCAGGGGCTGGGAGGGAGGGCTTGCGTGTTTTGTGCTGAGCTCGGAGGAAGCTACTGGACACAGAAGGAAGAGCCCTGCTCAGCCATTTGCAGCATGGAGACCTTGGCCAAGTGACTTCCCCTCCGTGAGCCTCTGTTTTTCTCAACAGTAAAAGAGGGGTAGCATACTTCCCTTCCAGAGTTGTGAAACGGATGTGAAAGTGTCCATGCTCTGTAAAGTGTTAGACACAGTAGGAAAAATAGTGTCAAAGCTGGGTATGTGTTCACTTACCCAGAAAGTTCACCGAAGACCTGCTGGGTACAAAGTTCTTTGGGTGTATGACAGTGGGTTCAAATAAGGAAAACAATGTCCCTGACCTCATCCAGCCAATCAGTATACATCCTGGGCACCTCCTGCACCAAGCCATATGCTAGGTGCTGGGAATTTTGCCATGAGGAAGTCCGAAGTGGTCCCTGTCCTCAGGGAGCACACAGTGTGTGCAGAGGTCAGACATTGAATGAATAAATACAGGTGTGGTGAGTGTTACACAAGCAAGGTCCAGAGTGGCCTAGGCGCATATAACTGAGGGGGCTGGGCAGAGTTAGGAAAGGCTTCTTAGAGAAAGTGATATTTTAGATGAGACTTTGAAGGGTGAGTAGGAGTTTGTACAGTAACAGGAGGAAGAGTGTTTTAGGTGGCAATCTGTGCAAAGGCCCTGGAGCACAGACTTTAGTGGATGTAAGCAGCTGGCACTGTCTCCAAGTCTTTAGGCCAGGTAGACATCCCCTCCCCCATCCCAAATCTCAGCCCAGAATGTAGTATGTTATTGATATTAATTACAGCTACCATTTATTCAGCACCTATTCTGTGGCAGGCTCTTTGAATCTGTTATTTCACTTGGATGCACAGGCCATTCTATAGTCCGTGAGGTTTATCTCCAGTAGAAAACCCAGTAAGACATGTGCGGGTGCCTCAGTTTTCTGGCTTTGCCCCTCTCTAAACAGGTTCAGGGCGGACTCTCCGGGAGACCGTCCTGGAAAGTTCGCCCATTCTTGCCCTTCTCAACGAGAGCTTCATCAGCACCTGGTCCCTGGTGAGGGAGCTGGAGGACCTGCAGGTGAGTGGCAGGTGGGTGAGAACAGCCCTGTGGGAGCCCCTGGGACAATGCTGGGGGCTGAGGCATCAGGAATGTGCCCAACTGTCCCCACAGAACAACCAGGAGAACCCCTCCCACCAGAAGCTGGCTGGCCTGCACCTGGAGAAGTACAGCTTCCCTGTGGAGATGATGATCTGCCTGCCCAATGGCACTGTGGTAGGCAACCCCATCACCTGTGCCCAGCCCCGGGCCAGACCCCGTGGGGCAGAGGAAGCAGCAAGTATGGGGCACGAACTTGCAGACCTCCTCAGGCTTCGGGTCTGGCTCCACTACTTCCTGGCTGGTTTCTTAGCCCCCCTGAACCTTGGTTATCCCCATCTGTAATAGGAATTGTGATGTCCACTCTGCCTGCCTCACGCAGGTGTCAGGACACTTCTGCAATACGGAGGACCTCAACCACACTTTGGGGACCAGGCATCAATGGGCACAGCCTAGCAGCAGAGTGGCCAGGAACCTGGCCTGGAAGGGAGGGCTCACTTTGGATCTTTGGGACAGCCTTAGGACAGGAGGAGGGAGGGGCCAGGCCTTGTGCCAGGCAGTGAGGACCAGGGGAGGCCCCAGGATAAGCCAGGCTTCAAGACCCTACCTGTCCCTATACCTTACAGTGACTTACACATGTCCTCTTGTTGGAGTCTCACAATTTTGGGTGGTAGATGATCACAAACAACGAACAGGCTCAGAAAGGTCCAGAAACTTGGCGAAAGTTGCAGTTAAGAAGTAAAGCTAGTTTTGAAACCAAGCCTGCCTTTGCACTTCAGAATCTCCTGTTCTGATTAAAGCTGCCCTTTATCCTTTTAAGTCCCAAGGGATGGTTAATGGGGTCTGAGGCTGCAGGAGAGTGGCCCTCTCCCCCAGCCTCTCAAGGTGAGGAGCAACACTGGGGCAGGATCTGGGGCTGGCCTGGAAGAGGGTACCGCTGTCTGGAGGTGTCTGTTGTTCGGGGCTTACAGCGATGGGAGTGGGCCCTGGTGGTGTTCGGAGCCAGCAGAGGAAAGGCAGCCAGCTCGCACTCATCCACGGGTGCTCACCAGGTGGAGCTAGGCCAGGCTGGCCCCTGGGGTCACGAAGCTGGGCAGACAGCACTCTGCTGGGACCATGCCTGGCGTGCACTCTCCCGCTCACTTACTGATTTGTTTGTTCGCTCTGCTGTTCATTGACTGGGCACCTGACCTTAAGGAGCTCACTAGCTGGACTGAGAGGCAGATGGGAAGGAGGCTTACATATGGGTGGGCATTTTGACAGAGGGAGTTTGGGACATCCAGGGTCAGGAACAGAGAAGGGGGTCCTGGAGTGAGGGTGAGGGGAAGGCGTTCAGCTGTCACCTAGTGGACGAGGCGTGGAGGAGGGGGCCAGGTGTGAAAAGAGGCAAGGGGGAACAGCCTGGCCCCAGGCAGGTTCTGTTAAGTGCTCAGAGAGTCCTGCCCGTCTGCCATCCGCCTCAGAGCAAGGACAGTCAAACCCTGAGAGTGGCTACTTCTCTCAAGTGAGCTTGAGCAAACTGGAAGCAGAGGAGAGCAGGCCCCCAGACTCAGCCCCGGGGCCTGCTCTCCTCACCCCGCCCTTCTCTCAGGTCCACCACATCAATGCCAACTACTTCCTGGACATCACCTCCATGAAGCCTGAGGACATGGAAAACATCTTCAGCTTCTCGTCTACCTTTGAAGACCCATCTACGGCCACCTACATGCAGTTCCTGAAGGAGGGCCTTCGGCGGGGCCTGCCCCTCCTCCAGCCCTAGTGTGCTGGCTGGGCCAGGCTGGGTGAGGGAGTTGGAAGGAAAGGCCTCCGGGCCCGGGACCCTAGATCCAGGGCGATCCTCACACATAGCAAACTTCAGGCTTCCCCCGCCCCCACCACTCCCAAGCTGCCTGTGGCATTGGAGGTCTACTAAGGGTGGCCACCCTAGCTTTGCCTCGGTGATGGGGGTAGACAAGGAGGTGCCAGGGCTGACTGGCTGGGTGAACCTCTAGCTCTAGCTGCCACCATTGGCCCTTTACTACTACCTACATGGCTCTGGAAGCTGCTTTGACACCCAAAATGGGGCCTGGGGTCATCTCTGTGGGCCTCACACACTCGGGCACATAGGGTCCTTTGTAGAGTGAAGAATCGGGAGGAGTGGATGCTAGGAAGACAGGGTCACCCCTCTTCCTTACTTTCACCCCCTACCAAAAAAAATCAAGCCCTAGGGGTGAGGGGGTGCCAGAGAAGTATTGTCTGGAAACTTCTTCCTGGCCTTGGTGCCCTCACACACCTGCTGTCCCTGTGGGGTCAACCTCAGCTTGAGATAGCCTTCTGGGGGCTCTGGGAAGGACCCTTCTTCAGAAGGGGAAGTGATATTGTACCCCAGTCCTTGGCTCCCCAGAACACTGTCTGACATGTGATGGGACCCCAGAATCTATGCCAGGATTTGTGGAGGCTGGCTGGCTGGCTGGGAGCTTTGTTGTGAAGTAAGCTTCTGCCCTTAGAATGGGGTCCACTGAGGGGTACCTGAGGCTCAAGGCCACAGCACCCCCACTGCCAGCCGTACACAGGGTCACAGTAGGACTGCTAGAGCCAGTGCCCCCATAATGCTTCCTGCCCCTCAGACTTCAGCTCCACAGAAGTGTAGCCGAGCCAAAGAATGCAGCCACCCCAGAGCCAGAGCTGTCCCAGTTGTCAGGGACCCCAGACCACCCTGTCAACCACTGAGCGGCTGTTGTCCCTCCTTGGCCAGTCTTAGGCCCAAGCCATTGACTACAGCCAGTCTCTTTTTTATACATGCATAAAAGTGTTTTTATGTGAACTTTCTCACAGTTTTTGGTATTTTCGGTAACCCTAGGGCTGAGGAGAAAGAAGGGACAATGGCTTCCCCCAGCAGCAGCCCCATGATGGCTAGATCTGAAATCCTAGATGGATCCAGCTTGATGTCTTTGCAGTTGCACCTATGGGAAGAAATATTCCTCTCTCTGTTCTCCTCTTGATTTTTTAAAAAAACAGTTATCAGAGGGTCAGTGTGCCCCCAGCTCTATCCTTGTCCTCCACTCAGGCCCATGAGAGCTGCTTGGGTTTTCATTTAACCTTGGAGCCAAGCCTGCTCCCTCCCTCACCCCACTGGGGCACACTCTTAAACCAGGAAAAGGAAGGCAGATGTTTCCCGAGACACACTCCCAGGCCTCCCACCTGCTTAGTGTCCCTGCCTGCCACTGGTGTGTCCCCACTGAGCCTTCTCTACCTGAGGCACTCTGCTAGGATTACAAGTATTTTCTCATTTAAGCCTCACAAGAAACCTGTGAGGTGGATATTAAGTGTTCCTGTTTTGCAGATGAAGAAACTAAATCTCAGGGTGGTGAAGTGACTTACCCAAGGTCACTCAGTGGTAGCCTTGAGATTCAGCTTGTGTCTTGATTTGGAATGTTTTGTTTTGCACCACACCTGCACCTCTGCACTGCCTGTTTTCACTGAGGTAAGAAATAAAGCCTTTGGAACCAGGATGTAACATTCCCCTCTGATCTCCAGCCCAAATGGGACATGAGCCAGCAACCTCAGCCAAGTTGTGACCTTCAGAGAGGCAGTGCTTCTATGCCTCTTCCAGGCAGGGAGGGCACCTATGCCCGGCTCAGTGCTTCCAGGCATTGGGTGGCAGTAGCTCCTGCCATGAGCCACCCAGTGTCAGCAGAGACTCAGCCTCCCCGCCCAACAGGCTCTTCCCCTCATGCTAGTCCAGGAGCGCTTGTTCCACATTGAGTGATCCTTGTCCCCTGCAAGGCACCAATTGCTTGGACTTTCTGCACCCGCATCAGATGCCCTTGCCTGTGCCCCAAAGCAGCTGTGAGCAGATGGGGGAGGGCCCCCAGCTGCCCTTGTCACCCCCCCCGCCACTGCCCTCCCCTGTCCCCACCATATACTATAATAAAATTGGAGAGACTTGGGTGGTTCTTAAATGTCTTTCCTCTGAGTGGGAGATGTTCAGTTGTGGCCTTGGTTTGACTCCTCTGTGGGATTGGCTTGGCACATGGGCAAGAGGGGTGTGGCTGGAATGCATTTGGGGACTATCTTTTCTGTCACCAGAAGGCTCAAGTAACTTTCTTAAAATATGTCTGTGACACAATGGGACTATTATTCAGCCATAAGAAGAAAACAAATCCTACCACTTGCAACAACATGGATGGAGCTAGAGGGTATTATGCTCAGTGAAATAAGCCAGGCAGAGAAAGACAAGTACCAAATGATTTCACTCATTTGTGGTGTATAAGAACAAAGCAAAACTGAAGGAACAGAACAGCAGCAGACTCACAGACTCCAAGAAGGGACTAGTGGTTACCAAAGGGGAAGGATTGGGGAGAATGGTTGGGGAGGGAGGGAGTAGGGGATTAAGGGGCAATATGACTAGCACACATAACGGAGGGGGTCACGGGGAAGGCAGTATAGCACAGAGAAGACAACTAGTGACTACAGCATCTTACTATGCTGATGGACAGTGACTGCAATGGGGTATCGTGGGAGACTTGATAAATATGGGTGAATGTAGTAACCACAATGTTCATGTGAAACCTCCATAAGATTGTATATCAATGATACCTTAATAAAAAAAAATACGTTTGTGATAGGATGTAACATTCCCCTCTAATCTCCAGCCCAAATGGGACATGAGCCAGCAACCTCAGCCAAGTTGTGACCTTCAGGGAGGCAGTGCTTCTATGCCTCTTTCAGGCAGGGAGGGCACCTATGCCCGGCTCAGTGCTTCCAGGCATTGGGTGGCAGTAGTTCCTGCCATGAGCAACACTGTCAGCAGAGACTCAGCCTCCCCGCCCAGCTACTAATAGTAGCGGATACTACTACTAGTAGTAGGGCTTACTAATTTTAGAATTTGATGCTGTGTTGAGAAAGATTGTGAAGTTAAACCCACCGTCTTAGAAGCAGAGCCTTAGGAATCAGGGTTTTTTTTTTTTTTTGAAGAAGTGCACTTCAGGAAACCCTGCAAAAGAAGGAGTGAAACAGAATCAGAAAAGGAAAAATGCTGAGCAGGGACAGAGTCTGAAAGCCTAGCCTTGGCCTCATCACACAGAACAGGCTGTGAAGCATAAACCACATATCAGACACTGACACTCAACACACAGTTGAACTGGCCTTTTGGAGCCTCTATTAGTCACTGACTTGAATGGAGTAACTTGCCAGTTTAGAGCATCGGTTCTCCCTCCTGCAAGGGCAATTTCCAAGAGGAGGGGGCAGCTGTGAGCAGCCAATGCAGTAGCTGGAGGATGGATTCACTGGCAGGGTAAAGGGGAGATGCGCGGGGCACCCACAGCATCTACCACCCCAGGAGAGACAGCTACAGGGGTTTTGCAAGATCTGCCATTGCCCAGGAGGGAGAACCAATGATTAAAGCAACAATTTGCCAACCTGGAAAGAGGGCAGGATCTGAAAGTCAAACTTCATCATTTGAAATATGGTGGGCATCAGGATGGACAACTTCTGAAGTCTCTGGCAGGGACTAGCTACATAATTTGCAGGATCCAGGGCAAAATTAAAAAGCAGGGCCCGTCTTCAAAACTTATTAGTTTCAAGAAGGCAACAGCAGAGCATTAAAGCAGAGTTCTGAGCATGAGGCACTGTGTGACAGCACAACTTGTCCACCCATGTGGCTGGCCTGTCCCTGGCAGCTAGGACCTGCAGGCTTTGAGACCAAAGAACTGCCGCCCCGGAGCCAGGCACAACCACCTGAGGAGGTCAGAGGAGGACATGTGACCCAGGCCAAGATGCCATGGAGACCAGAGCCACAAAGCACTGGAGGGTAGGAGTCAGAGGCACATTCTTGCTGGAGTGACTAGAGGGTCTTGGCTGGGAAGCATGAACTCTGAAGGGGACCCGTGAGAGATGACACAAGGCAAGCGCTAGGTCCGGAGGGCCTGGACCAACAGGGTGAGGATTCTCCAGTTTTCAGTAGCGGTGGGGACAGCAGACACCGCACAATTTGGAGGCTAGCTAAACGGCAACACACACCTCAGCTTTCAGTGGTCCGAGGGGCACTAAACGTGGAGAGCAGCATGTGACGGAGAGCAGCCTGGATGCGACCGATCAGGCCTCCGGGATGCCCAAGCGCACCGTCACCAGAGCCCCGACGGGCGCGGGCGTGATCTCAGGGGACGGGCGTGTTCCCTCGGAGGGCTCGTGCGGCTCCCTCCGCCCAGCCCACGTAGACGCTGCGCTCGCCCCGCCCCGAGCCTGACCAGCCTTCCAGGGCGCTGGCGGTGCGGCTCGGTGCGCAGCTGCGGAGGATCGCTTCCGGGGGGCGGGCCAGCGGAAGTGAGGGCGGTTGAGGCTGGGCTGCCGGCTGTGGTAGGAGGGGCCGGGAGGTGAGTGAGTCCCGGAGCCGCAATCTGAGGTGAGACTAGGTCCGAGTGCCGCCCCGGCGGCGGGAGTGCGATCTCCCGGCCGGGCTGTCGAGGCTGTCTGGCACCAGGCGCTGTGCAGAGCCCTCGGCTCCTGTTCCCGCGCCAGTTCTCGCGGGAGCCGGTGTTGTCTCTTGTTTGACTGGGGGTGGGGGAGAACTGAGTCCCCGAGGGATAGTCGCCCGCCTAGCCACCCAGCTACGCCAGAGGGTTCTCTTTTTGGCCGCACTCCTCTTCGCTCCTTCTGGGGTCCGACCGGCCGCACTCCTCTTCGCTCCTTCTGGGGTCCGCCGGGCCGTCTGGCCCATGGCGAGGACTTGACCGACCTTGGCCCTATCGGATCGGGCTGTGGCGGGGGAGAGGAGGCGTGTCCCGGGCAAGATCCCCGCAGACCTCCGCCCCCCCAACCGCCACCGGAGCAGCCGCTTGGGGCCCACGCAGGCTGTCCGCTCGGTAAAGTTGCTCCGAGCGCCGCGGCCTTCTTGGGGCAACCGGGACCCAGGGATGATGAGACAAGGCCCTGCTCTGGAGGAGCTCCCGGACTCGTGCGGGAGACCATGTGTGAACAGTTAATGACAACAGCCTCGAGGAGGCTGTGGGAGAGCAGAGGTGGTACGAACCAGCCAGCGTTTCCCCCCGAACTAGAGGAAGATTCCTATGGCCAGTGACACTTGACGGGAGTGGGGAGCTGTTTGAGGCTAAGTAGGTGTTCTGGTTCATTCATTTCTTAAGTGAACATAAGTGCTTACTGTGTACCAGGCAAGCATCTGTGTGCCTAGGGAAGTCCCCACCCTTGGGACTCAGCAGATGACACAGGTACGTGATTGTTCTTGTGAGAGGACTCCGAAGGAAATGTGGGTTGGTCAGTTAAGGACCTGTCAGGGAAGGGGAGATGATGCTTGAACTCAGCTCTGAAGAATGACGAAGAATGAGCTTGGTGATGAAGGTACTGGTGTTTCAAGTGGAGGGAATAGTATGGACAAGGGCTCAGAGGGGCTGTACTGGGGGGCTGAAAGGCAAGGGGAACGCGGGAGGTGTGGCTGTGTAGTGTGCAGGGCTGCAGTGAGTTTGGTATAGTGAGGTGGGCCTGATTGTGGAGGACCCTGCAGACCATGCTATCTAGGTTTTATCCTGATGGCTCTGTAGGGGGGTTTAGACGTGCAGTTTAGCAGTGTGTTCTAGAAAGATCCCCCTGGATGCTGTGTGAGTTAGGCCTGAGTCTTTGGAGGTAAGTTCGGAGAGAAAGTGGCTGATGACTAAAGTGGGAAATGAAGGGAAGCACTTTATGCAGACACTGACACTCAGGACAGAGCCTGCGCACAGGGGGCTTTGATAAAAGGCTTGAACTGCATGGAGTTAAGCCCATGTAGGAGGCATCAGGATCTGGACCAGACTTGGAAGTGCTTTCTACTGGCATGACCAGTGAGTGATGTTAGACCAAAGTGCCTTCCTCTCTCAGCTTCCTCTCCCAGTGCCTATCATAAAGAGAGTGATAACTCCCTTCCCAGGGGTGAGAAACCCTACAAGGGAGGTTTCCAAAAAAGAGCTGCTTATCAGGTCATTGCAATCTGTCCCTTGTTCAGAGCCTGCCCTTGGCTCCCCAGCAACTCCCCCGCTGGCCATTCCCAGCCCTCATTATGACCCCAGTGCATCTTTACACCTTACCATACTCTGCACCTCTTTCTGCCTCTCTCACCTTTCTATTCTGGACCTCTGCTATTATTCCTGTTTTTCTTCCCTTCCTAGCCCTCTGAACTCACCAATGGGGCCTTGGAACTAGGAGGCTGAACTCACCTGGCCACCAGTTTAGTGTGCCTTTTTTAGTGTGCAGTGATACTCAGCCTCTGCTAGAATTATGTATTTCAGGTCCTAATTACTCTTCTAGATTGTGGGTTCCTTGAGAGCATGGCTGTGTCTTACTCCTTGCATAGCCCCTACAGTGCCCACCTGGCACAGAGTGGGTATTGTCAGTGTTTGATGAACAGGGGATGAATGAGTTCACTGACTGCATGTGCTTACCATGCAGGGGTGGCTGTGAGGAATCCAGTCAGGAGTGACCCCACCCATCTGTGTCATGTTTTCACAGTTCATTAAGCTGTTTCACTGACTGATCCTTAAGGTAACCTACGGGGCAACTATTCTTGTCCTCTTTTCACAGGTGGAGAAACCAACATTCAGAAAGGTTAAGGAACTTGCCTAGGCTACAAAGCCAGTAGACAGAGCCAGGATAAAAATTTTCGGCTCTTTTCTGTAGCCCAGTAGTCTGAAATTTGCAAGAGCTGGATGTACCCTCTCCCACTGTCTGTTTCCCCTGCTGGGTGGCTCATGTTGTGTCTTTATACCTCATCTCCAAGAATGAATGCTGGGCTTGGATGGTACCTACATTTTGGCTTTCCTGGGGGTTTTTAACTACTAAAGGGTTCTATTTATATCTTAAGAAGTTTTGCCTCAGGAAAGCCAAGGGCCAAGGAAGGCTCCTAAGTTGGCCAGGCTCACACAGCAAGTCTGGAACAGAACCTTCAAGGGTCTGGATTTGGAGAAGCTGTCATTGGGTGGGGCAGCCTCTTGGGCCAGTTTTCTCCCCTGTGAAATGTCTGAGAAACCTTGGTGTTAGTCATAGTTCTGCAGGGCCTAGTTTTGTGAAGCTTGTCTGGTGGCCATTGAGTCCCCACCATGGGGGTTGTTTCACAGGAAAAGAAGTCCAGTGTTCCTTAGGATGGCCTGATATGAAGGAGTCACGCCTCCAGCCTCCCCGAGCTCCCAGAGCTGCTCTGTGGCTGCCTTGTTCTTCAAGTGCAGGAGCTGGTTGAAATGTCGAGAATGGAAGCCAGTGTGGTAAGGCACATTCCCGGGGAGCTTTTTAACTACTAAAGGGTTCTATTTATATCTTTAGAAGTTTTGACTCAGGAAACCCAGGGGCCCAGGAGGGCTCCCAAGTTGCCAAGGGGTGTGGCAGGGACGATGGAACACTGGGCCTGCTGAAGTTCTGTAGGAAGTTCTGAGACTCTCTGGTTAATGCTTCCTTTCCCCTGGAGGCCTAATATTGGAGGGAGGCCACCCTTCTACCCCCACTGCCCAGGCAGAACCAGTTATGATTTGGGGGCACGTAAGGAGTCAGTGTGTATCTACCTTTCCATGCAGAGAGAGGGAAGCCTGATTATTCCTTTCCATAACCAATTCCTCACCCCTTTGCTAGACCTGCAGAATGGACTGTGCCTTGGTGGCGGCAGGTGTCCTTAGGTGGCTGGCCAACCTGAAAGCTAGCAACTGGGAAACCTGCCCTCACTCAAAACTGAGACTTTACTCACACCCCCAGAGTGCCCTGTCCCTGGGTTTGGGGAATTCAGTCTCCCTGCTAAAGGGGAGGGGCTGGAGGACAGCTCGGTAGCTGGACTTGTCTCTGAGGTTGTGGCTGTCCCTGTGTCTCTGCTCTAGACCATCCCAATCTGGCAAAACAAGCCACATGGGGCTGCTCGCAGTGTAGTGAGAAGAATCGGGACCAACCTGCCCCTGAAGCCGTGTCCCCGGGCGTCCTTTGAGGTGAGTGTGCTGCAAGGGTGGGGAGAAGAGAGGCTTAGAGTATGGGAGATGGTGCTTCTTCTGTGCCCCAGATTCCTTGGTGTTGCCCAGGCAGGTTGCTTTCCTGGTCACTTTTTCATTTTGTCAAGAAATATTAAGGCTACTGAAAGCCCTCATGTATTTCAGAGATGGGTGTCACATTCATTTATCATCCTAAACAATGTTTGAAAACAAAGCAAAATAGTAAGTGCTTATAATGGTTCCTGGTCACTGTGCCTTCCTGATTGCACACAAACCTGGGACCCCAACAGTTAGACTTCCAGTGTGCTCAGAAGTGAATTATCTTTCATCTTTGATGCCCTTCCTGAGTGACTCAGATTTCATCAGGCTCCAGCAGTCCAGTCCTTCACAGCAGGCCAAAGGCTGAACCAGATCTTTAGACGAGCCATGTGTGTGCTCTGAGGTGTTTGCCAGCAACCCAGACAGGCTCCCACATGTGACACTGTGCTTTGTGTGACTGAGTTGAACTCTGCTCTTCTTCAGTCTTAACATTTGGCCACTTTGCCACCTATTACTATTTCCCTGAGGCCATAATTCCCCACTCTCTTTCTGGCCAAGTCTGGCCACTCCTTTACTGGGCCCTTTCAGTCTCACCTGTGTCCAGGGGCCCTGAGCACCCACTCTGCAGCAGAGATTCTTGGCTGGCCCATGTGTCTGAGACCTCCTTTCTGCAGTGGAAAGCTAAGAAGCATTTATTAGTCCCAGCTGCCTTTCTCTTAGAACTAATGGTTAAGCACCACCTCTAGGCTAAATGCTTACGGTGTGTGGATTTGGGGAGCTGGGACACAACAAGAAATACTTCAGCTTTCTGCCTACACAAAGGAGACAGAAATATATGCTGGAAAAGACATAGGCTCAGGTGGAAATGAAGGAGCTACATTTGTATATGAGATGTGGGTGCAAAGTCTGGAGGAACTGAGTCTGGAGTCAGAAATGGTTTCAGTGTTAAGTAAGAATGGGGTTGGAAATGCATGGGGTTGGGGGGCTGTCCTGTGACCCAGATTGCCGGTTGTCTAGAATTGGCTACAGGGCATGGGCAGGATGTGGCCTTTGCCTAAAGCATCAGAAACGAAGGGAATTATAGCTAGGGAATGCAAGGGACTCTGGAGGTTGGTCCCACATTGGTCTATAACCTCTCCAGTCCTTTGGCCAGATGCTGCTGGGCAAAGATGATCAAGGGACAGGCTCCCACAGAGCAGGAGTGTGTATGAATAATATTAGTAATACTAGCTAACATTTACTGAGCACATAACCATGTTCCAGGTACTGTTCTAAGTACTTCATACGTGTTAACTCATGTAACTGCCAGTAGCAGAGGTGCACTCTGGCTAATCAAGAACAGCAAAGGGAAGCTCCCCTTAAATAGCCCATCTTAGCAGTAGCTCCTGGGTAGGTGCAAGTCCTCTGTGTAACACTGGAGCATCACTTCACTCTTGTGAGACCCAGGTTCCCTTTCTAAAAGCCAGAGCTATATCAATTCCTGATCTACCTACCAAACAATTTGTAGCAGGAACACCTCAATTTAACTCCTATATAGATGGGGTTTTTTAGATATCCCTGGATTTCTGTTGTAAATTAATTACCTTAAATATTACTTGATGGAATCTTAATTTATTTTTAAAATTTACCCATATAAAAATATTAAATGATGGAAAGTAAAAAAGGAGAAAGGAAGAAAAGTTACATGTAACATGACACAATAACTTAATGTTTTGGTGTAGTTATTTTCCACCTTTTTCTAGGTGCATGTTTTCACTTTGTTGTAATCATAGTCAATATATGATTGATTCCTAATTTTTTCATTTAACCTAGTGTCTATCACTCAGACTCTATTCTCCGGTTGTTCTTCACTTGGGTTAAGGGACTATTTTAAGGACTCCTATTGTGATCTCTTTTGTATAATAATTTATTTTTATTGAAATTTAAATATTCAGATTATCAAGTTGGCTTAACACAATGTTGCTCTAACAGAGCAGATCCCAGGTCACCACAAAGGTGTTGTAAAGAGCTAGTCAGGAAAACTTCCTGTTGATATGGCAGATTGTTGGTGTCCTCACACCTGTATTACAGCCAGTTGGCAGGCGCTCTTAAGGCAGTAGCTATCTCTGCTAAAAGATTACACCAGCCAGTCATACTGAAGACTCCTTCTTTGCTCTAGCCAGGGCTCAGCTAACTTTTTCTTTAAAGGGCCAGATAGTAAATATTTTAGGCTGTGGACCATAACTATTACAGCTACTCATTTTCTGCAGTTGTAGCTTAAAAGCAACTACAGACAGTACATAAATTAATGGATGTGACTTTTTTTGAGTAAAACTTTATATATAAAAACAAGCCCCTTCCCTGCCCTGGGGCACCAAGTCTTGCTTGAAGGATGCAACAGCCTCATAACTGGTCTCTTCACCCTCCCATCCATGTTCCACATGGCAGCCAGAGTAATCTTTTAAAACCTAAAATCTGTCCGTACTTTAAATTTTCCAGTGGCTATTATTGGTCTTAGAATGAAAGCTTTTAATTGACTTTCCAACCTCTTGCAATGCCCTAATCATATTTGTTCCAGCCATGCTGAACTATCTGTAACTTCACAAACTCTTATTTCTGACCTCTATTCAAGGTGTTTGCAACCAGGAAACTTCCTCTCCTCCTCTAAGAAGCCTTCCTGACACCCAGTACTAGATCAGGTGCCCTTCCTGTCTAATTTGTAGTCTCTGTCTCATCATGGTGTCAGTAAATGTTTGTTCATGAATTTTGTTTCCCTGTAGACTTTGCCTAACATCTCCGACCTGTATCTGAGGGATGTGCCCCCAGTTCCTACTCTGGCTGACATTGCCTGGATTGCTGCAGACGACGAGGAGACATATGCCAGGGTCAGGTAACTAGGCAGTAGCAGGTCTGCTGGGGATTGGGGAGTTTGTTCCCAGATAAGGTGGTGGGCAGCAGGGAGAGTGCTTGTGAGAAGCTGAGGGCAAAGGAGTGAGAGCTATGGGCTCAGAGTGAGAGTAGAACCTGGCTATATTACTCCTATAGGAGTGGGTGAAGGAAATTTGGAAGGGGTGCAGGAGCCAGCTATGTGTGACATACTCATCTTCCCCTGGTCTAGGAGTGATACACGCCCCCTGAGGCATACCTGGAAGCCCAGCCCTCTGATTGTCATGCAGCGCAATGCCTCAGTGCCCAACCTGCGTGGGTCCGAGGAGAGGCTCCTAGCCTTGAAGAAGCCAGCCCTGCCAGCCCTAAGCCGTACCACAGAGCTGCAGGATGAGCTGAGCCACCTGCGCAGCCAGATTGCTAAAATAGTGGCAGCTGATGCAGGTAGGAGTCCCTGAAGCAGGGCCAGATTATAGTAGGCTGTTCCTTTTCCCTTGGCTTTTGGACAGGAAGGAGGTAAGGAAGATGATGATTTCTGGTTCAGGGGAACCCAGGCCCAGGGCTCTGGAATTACCCTGAAGCCTGTCCAGCCTGTAATACTCCTTGAATGGTTTTATCAGCCATTTTGGGCAGACTAGTTTGGTTAGGAGAAAATCTTCATTTAACCTGTGACCCCAGGCAGCTTCCCTCCCTTGGCCACAAAAACCAACACCCTCATCTTCCAGGTGTCTTTAAGATCACATCTTCCAGGAGCCCTCAGTGGCTTTTCTCTTCAATGAGAAAGAAGCATTCCCCACCACTAAGCTGCTCCCTTGCCTTGTCCTTTCTACCAGAGACCACTCTCCTCCATCCTTCCACCTTTCTGTCTGCAGTTAAGACAGAGCTACTGGAAGTGGATGGGAGCCTGCCTTGACCAGCAGCATGAAACAACAGGTGGATCTCTCCCAAGATGCTCAGGGTGCATCCTCATATTCCTCTCCTCTTCATTTCTTGCTCCTGACTCAGTTACAGCTCCCAAACCTTACCAGTTGGTAGAGCACATGAAAATCATGGTGTTCTCTTTGAAATTTTGAAAAAAATTTCCTATAGCAGTTTTATAGAGGACTTGCGCTTGAATTTTCCATTTGTATTTGTTGGCTACTTTTTTTGTCATTCAGTAGACAAACTGAAGTAGTAATGAAAAATCAGAGTGTTTCTTAGAAACTTAGAAACTGAGGAAATTCTCTCCATTAAAATCTGGGAAACCAGGAGGATGGTCACCATTGTGCTCTTACTGCAGAACACTTCTTCCAGTCACAGAGGAGCACACTCACAGGAGCGCAGTCAGAAGCACAGCCCAGTTAGAGGAGAGGACAAATTCATGCTTTGGTTCTGATACTGTTGCTTCAGTGTAAACAGACTGTCACTCCATAGCCCACTGTGGAAGAGCTTTTAGGAGCCAAAGCCTTTAATGGGGTAGATTTTTCTGCCCTCCTGGGACACCGGAAGAGTCCAGTGCTTCTATAATCTTGAGATCCTGAGAGGGGAAGGTAGTGAGGACCTTCTGTTTGCTTACAGATACCATCCTGGCTCTCCCAGGATGTCATGGTGTCATCCTAAGAAGTGAGTGCTTGATAGGCAGTGCTTGTGGGGAGAAGATATTACTGCTATATTCTAGCCCCAGTGTCCATCCATGCCTATTGTTTTCTCTTTCAGCTTCGGCTTCATTAACGCCAGATTTCTTATCTCCAGGAAGTTCAAATGTCTCTTCTCCCTTACCTTGTTTTGGATCCTCATTCCACTCTACAACTTCCTTTGTCATTAGTGACATCACCGAGGAAACCGAGGTAGAGGTACCTGAGCTTCCATCAGTCCCCCTGCTTTGTTCTGCCAGCCCTGAATGTTGTAAACCAGAACACAAAGCTACCTGCAGCTCGTCTGAAGAGGATGACTGCATCTCTCTGTCCAAGGCCAGCAGTTTTGCAGATATGATGGGGATCCTGAAGGACTTTCACCGGATGAAACAGAGCCAAGATCTGTAAGTATCTGATAAGGAGCTCTGGTGATGTTTACGGTTACTGCCTATGGCCAGTGATCTAATAGAAGGCATTTACATACATAGTAAGTGCTCAGTAGTAGCCATGTGTTACTTCATTCACAAAGCTTGCTGACTACCTGGGGCCCCAGTTTGAGAACACATTAACATGTTACATATGGTTGGGATAGTCTAACCCAAACAAATGGTTAGACTAGTCGAGATTTTACAGGAAGGCTTGTCTAATCCAACTCTGTCACCTGGGGAGGGGCTTCACCATTTCCATTTTCATACACGTGTCCCCATGCCTACTCTTCAAAGTGAGGTTGCATAATAATTACTTTAGTATCTCAAATTGGTAGACTGTTTTTGGTGGAAGGAGAATTTCATAAAATAGGGAGTTTCTGCTTTAAAATGCAGTGGTCTCATTATGCAAACCAACCCTACAAATTGACAGATTTGAGAACGGCATTTGAGACTCATAGGTAGTTTCTAAACCTGGCTGTCCATCAGAGTTGCTCAGCTTGTTAAACATACGCCTTAAACTTACCAAAGCAGAACCCTAAGGAGTGGAGCTCTAGGTGTTTCTAATGGGAGTGTGAGGGAATTTGGGAAGTACCTACCTTGAGAAAATCATTTAGCAGAGAAGCCCAGAGCTCCAGCTGCAGGAGTCACCACCTTGCAGTGTTTCTCCAAGTGTGGTCTGAGCACCTACATGCACCAGAGGAGCTTATCCAGTGGCTTCCTGGGCACTGAAATATTTTAGTTCAACATCCAGACCCCAAAGGCCAGAGGCAAGGGTGTGCAACTATATTTATTAATGCAAATAAAAAAACTGTTTTGGGGGCTGCGAGGTGAGGCTTCTTTCCTGAGTTAATGATATTCCTGTTCAAGGGAAGGTTATTCACCTTGTGCTGGGACTGATCTCTTTTGTGTCTCTAGTGCACTTTCACTCTAAAATCTAGATAAGGCTAAGTGACTCCCTCATTGCTCCTAGTGCTTGATCCTTTAGGGAAGTCACTTACCTTCCTTCTGGGGCCATAGCCAGTTTGGTCATAGTGACCCGCAGTTCTTTGGTCTCCTGCATTCCCAAATTCAGCTGCTGCGGCTTTTAGGCTGCCCTGAGCCTTTTTATTCTGGCCAATGTTTTACAGATTGACTCTCAAACTTTCTTTTACTTGCCTCTTGCACTGTATTAGACCCAAGCCCCTCCTCCCAATTATGTCCTGGGATCTTTTCTCCCTTGTTAACAGCAACAGGATTGATAACTAAAAATGGGAAAGTAGCCCTATCAGCAAAGGTCCCGAAATGTGACAGATTGATCTTGGCCCTTATATCTATCACAATGACCAGTAAAATGCCTTCATGAGGATATATGTAAGTTGACTAGAATTTCAAGCAAGTATTTTCCAGGTATCTAGGATACCCTTTTATGATTCATCAGGTAATTTGAGCCTTCCCCAAACTGGAGTTGGTTTTGTTCCAATGGGTTCCTTACGTGTATGTTTTACTGTAAAATCTAGATCTCTTATAAAAACCTCAGGAAAAAAAAACTTTAATAAAATGGAGATAAGTAATTTACCTGATTAAGTAAAAAGTAATGTCATAAAGATGCTCACCAAACTGGGGAGAATGAATGAACATAGAACTTAAAATTTTGAGATGGAAAATATATAAGAAAGTACAAAACAGAAGTCAGTGAGCTGAAGAATACAATAACTGCACTGAAAAATATGACAGGGGTTCAACATTGAACTAGATAGAAGAATCAGTGAACTTAAAGACAAGGCACATAAGCAGAGCAGCGAATAGAAAAAAAAAGATTGAAAATAACTTAAGGGACTTACAGGACAACATCAAACATACTAACTCACATTATAGGTCTCCTAGAAGGAGAAGAGAGAAAGAAAGGGGCAGAAATCTTATTTGGAGAAATAATGGCTGAAAAATTCCCTGACCTGGGGAAGGAAACAGACATCCAGAGCCAGAAAGTCCAGAGAGTTCCAAGTAGAAAGAACCAAAGAGACCCTAAAAACAAAAAGAGAAAAACATGTACATAGAAGGGAACCCCCATTAGACGGTCAGCACATTGTTCAGCAGAAACTTTGCAGGCTGGAAGGGAGTGACACGATAAATTCAAGGAAAATCTTCCAACAAAGAATACTCCACCTAACAAAGTCATCATTCATAATTGAAGGAGGAATAGAAGTTTTCTAGATAAGCAAAACCTAAAGGAATTCATCGCCATTAAACCTGCCTTAAAAGAAATGTTAAAGACACCAATTTATGGTGAAAAGGGCACTAATCAGAAAAAAGAAAACATATGAAAGAGTGTCTCTGGAAAAGTAACTATATAGTACATTAATTCCTCTTATAAAGCTAGCATGAAGGTTAAGAAAAGTAGTTACAGCAAGTATGATTACAATAATTAGTTAAGGGATACACATGATAAAAAGATGTAAAACGTGACATCAAAAACATAAAACACAGGTGTGGGGTAGTAAAAATGTTGACCTTTAGAATGTGACCAAACTTACCAGCTTAAAATAAACTCTTACGTTGTTATATGTAAGCCTCATGGTAACCACAAAGCAAAAACCTATAATAAATACACAAAATGTAAAGAAAGATAAATATACCACCAAAGAAAGTCATCAAACCCCAAGGAAGCAAGCAAGAGAAGAACAGAGGGAGAGGTCCAAGCTGGCAGCATAGGAAGAACCTGAACTCACCTCCTCCCTCTGAATTCAGCACACACTGAATCTACACCTCTATGGAGAATAGTTCTTCCTGAAGAACTACTGAGGGCTGAGTCAACAGCTGCACAACAAAGGCTAGAAAATGGCAGGAGAGATGTAGACACAGTAACAATGGAAATCCCACCCCCAGTACCACAACCTGCATGAGGAAGGACTATCACTGAGGAGCCTGTGTGCCAATTTGCCTGGCCTGGAGCACAGAGAGAAAAGAAATGCAGTTTAAAGGGCAACTAGACTATAAGTGAATGAAGCCCATTTTACTAACACTAACATGTCTGCCAAGCAGTAAAGGCACTGCTCGAACTCCAGGATAGAAGCTGCTGGTGAGCACCACTACCACCATTGTTTATGCTCCTCTGCCTTGACAGTGTGGACAGGAAAAGGGTCCAGGCACACTAGGCCGCCTGCCTCCTTAGCAGGTCCTGGGCCCCTAGCACACACCAGCTCCAGACTTCCACCTACCTACCTCTCCTTCTCTCACAGGCACCAGAACCCACCACCAAAGTCTGGCAGTCTAACCAAGGTGGTACCACTGCAACACACAATGGGACACCCCCAGCTTGCACACACTAGGCCTCCAGCTGACCCACAGGGCAACCCATGCACAGACCAACCTAGGGCTCCCCAGCCTGCACCCACTTGGCCTTCCACCAGCCAGCCAGCCACACACAGTCTACCCAGAGGATGTCCCTACACAAGTCCACTTCTTCAAGACTGGGAGAGGTAGCAATTTCACCTAATTTATAGAAACGAACAACAAAATCAAACTGAGACAGAGGAATGCTCCACAAGAACTAACAAGACGAAACTTCAGAAAAAGAACTAAATGAAGTGTAGTTGAGCAATCTTACCTGATAAAAGAGTTCAAAATAATGGCTATAAAGACACTGGCCTTAAGAGAAGAGTGTAGAACTCAGTGAGAAGTTTAACAAGGAGATAGGAAATACAAAAATGAACCAGAGTTGAAGAATACAAGTAAGTGAAACGAAAAATATACTAGAGGGAATCAACAGCAGATTAGAAGATGCGTAAGAACATATCAGTGATCTGGAAGGCAGAGTAATGAAAAGCACTCAAACTGAACAAGATAATTTTAAAAAGTGAGGATAGGTTAAGGGACCTTTGGGACAATGTCAAATGTACTGACATTTGCATTACAGGAGTCACAGAAGAAGAGAGAGAGAAAGGGATGGAAAACTTATCTGGAGAAGGAAACATATCCAGGTCCAGGAAGAACAGAGCCCCAAACAAGAACCCATGGAGGGCCACCTCAAGATACATAATAATTAAAATGTCGAAATTAAAGATAAAGAGAGAATCTTAAAAGCAGCAAAAGCAAATAGTTACATACAAGGGAAACCCCGTAAGGTTATCAGCTGATTTTTCAACAGAAACTTTATAGGCCAGAAGGGAATGGCATGATATAGTCAAGTGCTGAAAGGCAAAAAAAATCTACAACCAAAAACGCTCTACCTGGCAAGGTCATCTTTCAGAATTGAAGAATTAAGGAGTTCACCAGAAAAACAGAAGCTAAAGGAGTTCACCACCACTAAACCGGCCTTTTAAGAAATGTTAAAGGGACTTCTTTAAAAGGAAAAGAAAAGGTATAACTAGAAGGAAATTCTGAAAAGAAAAAAATTCACTGGTAACAGTAACACAGAAAAGGTAGATCAATCATTTAAAAGCTAGTACAGTTAAAAGACAGTTATCAATTATATCTAAAAAGATTAAGGGAACCACAATGTAAACAGATGGGAAATAATAGAATGTATTTGACCTTAGGTGACCATCAACTTAATATAGACTGCTATATACTTAAAAGGTCATATATGAACCTCATGGTAACCACAAACCAAAAACCTATAGTAGGTAAACATAAAAAGAACCTAGCATAACACCAAAGAAAGTCATCACTCACAAGAGAACAAGACAAGAAGGAATAGAGAACTACAAAATAACCAGAAAACAATTAACAAAATGGCAATGAGTACAAACCTATCCATAATTACTATAAATGAATATAATTTATATATAATTGAAATGTTCTAATCAAAAGACACAGAGCCCCAAACAAGGATGGATTAAAAAAAAAAAAGACCCATCTGTATACTGCCTACAGAAGACTCACTTCAGACCTAAAGACATACACAGAATGAAAGTTAAGGGATAGAAAAAGATATTCCATGTAAATAGAAATGAAAGTTGAAGCAGCAATACTCATATCAGACAAAACAGACTTTAAAACAAAGTTTTCTCTTTTTAAACCAAAAAAAGACAAAAGGCATTATATAAAGGGTTCAATCCAGCAAGAAGATACAACTGTAAATATGCACCCAACACAGGAGCATTTAAGTACATAAAGCAAATATTAACAACATAAAGGGACAAATTGACAGTAATACAGTAATGGTATTGTAACAGATATTTACAGAATATTCCATCCAAAAAATGCAGAATACACATTCTTTTCAAGTACATATAGAACATCCTCCAGGATAGATGATACTGGGCACAAAATAAGTCTGAATTTAATACGATTGAAATCATATCAAGCATCTTCCCTGACCACAATGGTATTAAAGTGGAGTCAATTACAAGGAAAAAAATGGAGTAAGCACAAATACATGGAGGCTAAACAACATGCTACTTAACCACTAATGGGTCAATGAAGAAATCAAAATAAAAAAATATCTAAATGAATGAAAATAGAAACACAACAGTTAAAAATCTTTGGGACACAGCAAAAACAATTCTAAGAGGGAAGTTTATAGCAGTACCAGCCTTCTTAAGAAACAAGAAAAATCTCCATCTAACCTTATGCCTAAGGGAACTAGAAAAAGAACAACAAAGCCCAAATTAGTAGAAGGAGGGAAATAATAAAGATCAGAGCAGAAATAAATAAAAGAGACTAAAAAAAAAGAAAGAAAGAAAAGATCAATGGAACTAAGCTGGTTCTTTGAAAAGATAAAGTTGATAAACTTGTAGCCAGACTCATCAAGAAAAAAAAAGAGGACTAAAATAAAATCATAAATGAAAGAAAAGTTAAAACTGACACCACAGAAATACAAATGGTTATAAGAGATTACTAGGAAAAAATTATATGCCAACAAACTGGATAACCTAGAAGAAATGGATAAATTCCTAGAAACATACAATCTTCCAAGAATGAACCAGTAAGAAATTAAAAATCTGAGAAAAAATACTAGTAACAAAATTGAATTGGTCATCAAAAGACTTCCAACAAACAAAATCCAGAACTGATAGCTTCACAGGGTGAATTCTACCGAACTTTTAGAGCTAATAACTATCCTTCTCATGTAAAATGAGAGGCAAAAAATGTAAGAGGAACGAATGTCTCCAAATCCATTCTGTAAGGCTAGCATTACCCTGATACTAAAACCAAAGACACTACAAAAAAAAGAAAGTTAACAGACCAATATCCCTGATGAACATAATGTGCAAAAATGTATAACAAAATATTTGCAAACAAAATTTATAAATCAAAAAGATTCATTCATCATGACCAAGTGGGATTTATTCCAGATGTAAGAATGGTTCAGTATCCACAAATCAATCAATATGATATACCACGTTAATTAAAGACTAAAACCATACCATCACTCAATAGATACAGAAAAAGCATATGACAGATTCAACATCCATTCATAATAAAAAGAAACTCAACTAAGTGGGTAGAGAGGGAACATACCTCAACACAAAGTCCATGCATGACAAACCCACAGCTAACATCATACACAGTGGTGAAAAGCTGAAACTTTTCTTCTAAGAGCAGGAACAAGACAAGGATGTCCACTCTCACCATTAATATTCAACATAGTACTGGAATTCCTAGTCACAGCAATCAGACAAGAAAAGGCATCCAGATTGGTAAGGAAGAAGTAAAAGTGTCACTCTTTGCAGATGACATGATACTATGTAGAGAAAACCCTAAACACTCCATCAAAAACTGTTAGAACTAATAAATTCAGTAATACAGCAGGATACAAAATCAATACATAAAAATCTGTTGAGTTTTTATACAGTAATAGTGAGCTATCAAAAAAAGAAATTAAGAAAATAATCCTATTTACTTCCCACTGCATCAAAAAGAATAAAATACCCCTAGGAATAAACTTAACCAAAGAGGTAGAAATCCTGTATACTGAAAACTACAAGACATTAAGGAAAGAAATTGAAGATGAGACAAATAAATGAAAAGATATTCCATGCTTATGGACTGGAAGAATATTGTTAAAATGCCATACTACCCAAAACAATGTACAGATTCAGTGCAATCCCTACCAAAATATCACTGGCATTTTTCACAGAAATAGAACAATCCTAAAATTTGTACAGAACCACAGAAGACCCCAAAAAGCCAAAGCAATTTTAAGAACAAAGAGGTATTATACTCAGATTTTAAATTCTGTTACAAAGCTATACTAATTAACAGTATGGTACTGGCACAGAAACAGAAATCAATGGAATGAAGAGCCCAGAAATAAACTCATGCATATATTGTCAATTAATTGATGAAAGGAGGCAAAACTATAGAATGAGGAAAGGACAGTCTCTTCAACAAATGGTGTTGGGCAAGCTGGACAGCCACATGCAAAAGAATGAAACTTGACCACTATCTTACACCATACATGAAAATTAACTCAAATTGGATTAAAGACTTGAATATAACACTTAAAATCACAAAACTCCCAAAAGAAAACAGACAGTAATCTTATTCACATTGCTCTTGGCAATATGTTTTGGCTCTGACTACAAAGGCAATGGCAACAAAAGCAAAAATAACAAGTGGGACTATTTCAAACTAAAAGGCTTCTGCACATTAAAAGAAACCATCAACAAAATAAAAAGGCAACCTACTGAATGAGAGAACATATTTGCAAATCATATATCTGATAAGAGGTTAAGATCTAAAATATATAAAGACTTCACACAACTCAGCAAACAAAACAAAAACAATCCAGTTAAAAAATGGGCAGATCTGAATAGACATTTTTCCAAAGACATACGGATGGCCAACAGACATGAAAAGATCAACAACACTAATCAGGGAAACGCAAATGAAAACTACCATGAAACATCACCTAGTACCTGTTAAAATGGCTATTATCAAAAAGACAAGAAAAAGCAAATGTTGGCAAGGATATGGAGAAAAGGGAACCTTTGCGTGCTGTTGATGGAACGTAAATTGTTTGTGGCCACTATGGAAAACTACTAGTAGAGGTTCCTCAAAAAATTAAAAATAGAATTACTGTATAGTCCAACAATTCCACCTCAGGGTATTTATCCAAAAATAACACTAACTCGGAAAATTATCTGCACTCCCACATTCACTGCAACACTATTAGACCAAGACAGGGAAACAATCTAAGTGTTCATCAGTAGTTGAATGGACAAAGAAGATGTGGGATATCTATGCAATAGAATATTATTCACTCATAAAAAAAGAACGAAATCTTGCTATTTGTGACAACAATGGGTGGACCTTGAGGGCAGGATGCTAAGTGAAGTAAGTCAAAGACAAATACCATATAATCTTAAATGAGGAATCCTTAAAAAAAAAAAAAAAAAGCTCATTGGTACAGATAACAAACTGGTGGTTGCCAGAAATGGGCAGTGGGAGACATGAGAAATATATGAAGAGGGTCAAAAGGTTTAAAAAAATTTTTTAATGTTTTAAATCCATTTTTTAAAATGACATCATACCTATAATCAACAATAATGTATTGTACACTTAGAAACTTAAGAGGGTATCTTTCTTCTTTAAAATTACCCAGAGTTAATCTTTCCACAATTAAAAAAAAAAGTCTGTTTTCCCTGATGGAGAAGCAGGGTAATAGGAAATCCTCAGCCTACCTTTTTCCTAGAACTAATAAAGGTTCTAATAAATAACCGAGTCATTAATCACTTTCCCTGTTGACCTGGGGAAATGCTACTAATAGCACTGGAAGGTAGGAGCAAAAGCTAAGCTCCCACAGGCCACCGTTTAACTGGTTGATGGTCCTTTTCCCACATTTTATAGACCATTTCAGAAAACAGTACAGTATTCTAGTTCAGAAATGAAATCTGCAACCAGTTAGCTTGGTTTCGACTTTGAATTTGCTCTTTACTGACTTAGTGGCTAGTGACTTTGGACACTAGTGAAATTTTATAAACTTTCTGTGCTTCAGTTTCCTTCTCTGTAAGAGGATTATAATGGGACTGACCTCATAAGATTATTGTGAGGACTATATGAGATAATGTATTCAAAGACATAGAACACTGCCTGGGACAGAATAAGTACTCATAAGTATAAATTGTTATTGTGTCTCCAGAAACCGGAGTTTATTGAAGGAGGAAGACCCTGCTATCCTTATCTCAGAGGTCCTGAGGAGGAAGTTTGCTCTGAAGGAAGAAGATATTAGTAGAAAAGGAAACTGACAACCCAGCTCTGCAAACTGTCTCATGCTCCTGGATTCCTTCAATAGCTGCCTTCCTCGCCACAGATGTTTCTGCCTCTCAATTAGAAATCTTTTGCAACAGTCTTGCCAAATGCTAGCACTTGGACTGAAAGAGAAGAGCTGGATTATGTTTCCTATACTTCAAGTCTTAGCAAAAGCTAAGGCCTGTTTTGAGCTGAGACACTTATTTCAGGTAAATGTATAGGTTGGAATGTGTCAGTCTAATGAGTAAGAAAGAAGTTTCTGGTTTTTCTTTGCCCTGTGTGAAAACAGGTCCTAAATTGATGACTTACTTAACTGAATTAGACCCCTTATCTGGTCTTACCGGACACTTTGTGCCCAGCTATCACTCACTCTCAGTGGCTTCCTTGCAGCAGAGCAGGGCTGAGGGGAGGGGACTATGTTTATGTACATGTTCACAGGGCACGGGAAATCTTATGCTGCTCCATCATAAACCAGTGCCCAGCAATCACTCTCTCCCCACTTCCCTGTCCAACACCTAGATGTAGAGGTCAGGCCTCTGGACCAGCTGACACTTGGGCTGCTTCTGGGAGGCCTGGGCTGTTTTTTTCTTAAATATATTTTGTAATACTGTACAACCAAATCGACCTTCCAAGACCCTGGAGTCTCATCAGTTCCACTGACTGAAAGTTCTTCTCTTCCACGGACTTTAGTTTAAGCCCAGTAGGAAAGAGAAATGGAGAGGAAAAAGCAACCATCCTTCTTCCAGGCCTTTGGCTTTCTTTGCATTGGGCCAAGGTTTGTACCCACCGCACCATGCATGACTCAGATGCCCTCAGATACCTTTCTCTACAGTATGTATCCTGTGTGTGTTTGGGCTGAAGCACTACCTGACATTAAATGAAGGATTTGGAGAGAGATTGCATTTGCTGTGTCCATCTCTTGAGTTGTGATCACCTGGCATCCTGTTAATTTTAAGGAATACAAACGTTTATAAACAGGCTCCAGGCTTCCCCTTTTTCTTCATAAAGCCCTGCCTTTTTAAGAGAAAATTTCCCTAGGGAGCCTCCTTTCTGTAGAGATTTTGCCCTGAGCTCTTATGGCAGTTCCATCTTATAATCTGCATGCTTGCCCCACAGAGGGCTGTTTAAGCCTCCTAGGTACCACATCTGTAACATGGGAAACTGCCACCTGGTGCATAACATCTTGGATAGAACACAGGTGTTCAAATCAGACTCATGGCAGTGACAGAACATATACTATTAAAAAGTTGCTTTTTCAAAAATAAAACTGATAATGTTTTAATTACCATCAGAAACAGCTTTGTAAACAGTCATTTATTTAGAGTCATAGCTTTACAAAGGAAGTTCTCTCACATCCTAATAGTAGAATGACATGGTCACATCTAGATTGGTATATAGCTCAGGCTTTTTTAGGGAGTGATGTTTAAACAATATGAATTTAGAATGCTGTAAAGTTACCACAAAAATAACAAAACAAAACAACCACCATCATTCCCTATCATCCCTGACCCTGTACACCTGGGCCTGGGAAGTTTGCCTTACCAATCAAATCAGGAATAATGGTCCCAAGTAGGTTGAGTGGGTAAGATATCAGCCAGAGATTAAAAGAACACACATCCATAAGAAGCAGTGTCCCAGTCAGGCATCTGAAAGGGCAGAGATGGCTCTGTGCAGGCTGAATAACAGTAATCCCTCTTTAGTGAAAGGATAAGTACCTGTCTTGCCCTCAGACTCATCATAGACTCAGGGAATTCACCAGCCACCTCTTCCTCAGGAAAAGGCATGATGGCAATCATGCTGTCTCAACAAGTCACACCACCTGCTTTATTTACACACAAAAAATGCTCAATGACGAGTTTCATTCCCTATATACTTCGCACCAAACACACCCTTCCCGGCCACAAGATATTTACTTGTTATCGCTGTCATTTCAAAGTACTATTAGATCCAAATTCTCACAAAGACATTTAGACATGGTGCCTGATAACCTGATTACCTTCAGAGTCCTGGGTAAAGAGGAAATCAGGGTGCAGATTTAACTGAGTGGGCCTATCCTGGTACTGAGTCCAAAGGCTTTTAGGACACTGCCCCAAGCCCTGATTCCAGTTAGTTACATCTCGGAAAGGAACTCTAGAGCTGTGGGCTATGACCCGCTGGCCCTGGGAATCTTCAGTGAAAAGCTGACTCCAGGAGTCCTTTTCATTCTTTTCACTGTCCCAGGAAAACACTGAAACAGGAGAAGGGCTTTGTTTCACTGATTCTGTGTTTTGTCCACTCCAAGAATCCCTGTACATTTGGAGGAGGGCAGGGGCCTGCCAGGTTTCTTTAGCAGACACCTTTCCCAATTTAGTCTTGTCCAAAGGCTGATGGCCTTGGCCCCCAGGTGGCTTAATGTGTCTCTCTATACCCTGATAGTTCTTTTTCTTAGATCCATGAAGCCATTCCCTCTCCCAGGAAGAATCCTTCTCTCCCTCCTTTTGGTCCAGCAAGCAAGAACTTTCCAAGTTCTGGGTAAAGGAACAAGCCAGTGAGGCTTTACTCCTTTCAGCACAGACGAAGGTATCAGGCTGGAGTAAAGATAGCTCAGTCAAAACTGTGGTTCCCATTCTGTGGTGGCCAGAAGTCTGGAGGGACTGAGGAGAAAGTCTAGCTTTCTGGATGTTAGCAGGGGTTGAAGTGGCCAAAGGGGGTGCCATGCAATCATCCCCCAAACCCTGGATGAGATGGTCTAGCTGGGTTGCATCTTTCTTAGACTCTTCATTGGTCTGACCTTCTACATGAGAAGAAACACTCCTTTGGCCACCATCATTTGTCTTCCCTGTAAAAGAGACATGAACAAATATTCTGTAGGAAACTCTGCCTGGAGCAGGATTTAGTATCAACTACTATCACTACCTAGTGCAGGGGTCTTAGACTCTCCATATACCTTTGTAGCTAATCTTCCTTTCAGTCTCTATTCTCTCCTGAATGATATTTCTAAAATACAGATCTTATACAACCCTACTCACATATATAGATGTTTCCCAGGACCTGATAGTATACTCAGAACTCGGCTTACTTTTCCACTGAGTTTTCATATGTGGGGCTTGTTTAATGTAGGGCACATCAGTTTTACTTTTGTTTTTTATTTAATGTGTTTTCTGCTAGTGATCCTGGCCAAATATGTACTCCCGGATATTATCCTTTGAGAACATGTTCAACACACACTATTTTTGTCATGTCCCAAAGATCACATTAATCATCCAACTCTTAAGAAACCTGGTGACAGTACAAAGAATGTAGGCCTCCCCACGCCCCAAATATTTCATGGGAAAGGGAGTAAAAGACAATCAGGATGTTTAGTCAACCAGTAGGAAGGACAATAATAAGAAACAGCTACCAATATCCAGCCTGTCTGTTCTATCAGCATGGAATGGATCCTGTTCTGCCTTAAGATAAGGACAAATGACTTGGAATTCTCACTCCCCTGCAAACTATACCAAGGTCTAATTACAAACAAAGCCTCCTTTTCCAAAAAGAATTATCCCGCAGAAATTATGATTTGTGAAAGAGTTCCCAACTTTGCCTAAGAACTCAGTAGACTACAGAATATACCAGAATTTCGAAATGGGAAGGGTTTTTGAAAAAAAATCTGCCCTTTATTGTATCCTTATAAGAAAGAGGGTGTTTTAAGTTTTTGTTTGGAGTAGGGAGAGTACATTTTTGAAGGTTTATGCAAAGCAATCCTGGGAATTGCATGGAGTTAAGCTCTCCTCCCAATGCCCTCCAACTAGCAGGAAGCCTGGTTTATAAGCCCCAGCCTGCTCTGAGGCAGCTGTCCCCTGGAGAGGAACATGTAAGCAAGAACTGCCAAAAGATGATGAGACACAAGCCAACTTTATACCAACCTGTCTAAGAAAAAAGGATCTTTGAACCTTGACTAATTTGAGAAGCTTCACACAGAAATATCAAGTAATCAACGGACAACTCACTGTGGCCTATCCAAGACATATACCTAATTAATGGCAGGTCAGTTCCCCTGTGCACACCAACTCCCCAATTACACCTCTTCTCACTGTCAGGGAATACAAATATCTAATATTAGACTGAACAAAACAGAACAAGAAAAGTTATGTTTGTAAAGTATGTATATATTGCTTTTCAAAAGGGGATCCTTTCTTGTGTTCTATAAGCCTAACACAACTAGTGTCGCCATTTCTCACAAATGTTCCAGCATGGAAAAATGCAGATTCCATTTTTCTCCCTGTATGCTCCTGGATGGGTCCCCATACCTGGCTGCAAGGTGAAGAAGGAAGCAATGCTGGTCTGCTGAATGCCTGTAGAGGGAGTTCTTCGAGTAAAAGAAATCTCAGCCTTTCTCTCTCCAGGAAAAAGTGTTAGCATTTTGGTGCTTGGCTTGATTAGATGTGTCTGAAAAGGAGAGAAAGAGTAATAGAACCTATTAATATCAAAACAGTTGCCACACAGGAGAGATTCAGCAAACACAAGGGACCCTCAGGAACCACACTGGACCCTTTGGATTCCACTCATATCGTATCCTCTAGGTAGTTTTGGCTGTACCTCATCTTCTACCATTTCCTGCCATACTGATGGTGTTTGTTTTTCTTAGGAATCACATATTCCAACTACAGCCCAATCTTTCTGCTTTTCCATGGAACTCAGGCAGGCTGACTGAACAAATAGGATTTGTTCAAGGGATTCCAGGGAAGACGCTCTCTCCTTTATACTTAAAGGTAATCAGTGCCTCTCTATCAGCAGCAGTTAATACTTTCAATACTTATATAGTCACAGTGTTAAGAGCATAGCTTCAGAGTCAAACAGCGTGGGTTCAAATAAATCCCATTTCTGCTGCTGATACTAATTAGCTGTGTAACCCTCTGCAAGCTACTTAATCTTGCTGTGTCTCATTTTTACATGTGAAATGGGACAGTAAAGGTACCCATCCCACAGGGCAGTTATGATGACTTGGTGAGTTAGTTTTCATAAAAGGCTTACACATTACACAGTTCCTGGCATACAATGAAACAGACCCAGTCTTGCCACACTTTCATCTCAGGCTCCTTTATACTTCAGAGTATGAATTAGAAGATGGGCCAAATGGGTTTGGGAAGTGAATTTTGTCAACTAACTGTAAATATAACCTCATCCTTATTTAGTGTGATTTGTTTTGTTCCCATTTGCTTGTTATGGAATGCCTGAGAAGCATGGGTTATATTCAATTCAACTTGGCTGTGAAAGCTAAGGAAGAGATGGTATTTGCCAATATCATGCTGCAAGTTGGAGACAGGCCTGAAATTTGAACCCAAATTATTAATTTGAGCCCCAAAATGACTTCATTTCATTTTTAATTTGATAATTAAAATATACTTTAAGTATTTAAAAGAAGAAAGAAATCTTGGCTATAAAATTCATTCTCTAACTTGTACTGGTACAGAGCTTAACTTTCCACCATACAAAACTAGAAAACTAGATAAGATACATGCAAGAACTGATTTTAGATAATTGACAATGGGCACTACAGGACCGTGATCCCTGTAAGAAGGAAAACAAGTGAGGTGAGTGAGCCCTGTGATCACCCTGGCTGTCTGCCTGGAAGCACTTGCCAGACCACAATGTCCAGACAGACTTCCCAGGCAGAGCATTGCATTCTTGATGAATTGATTAGATTGAGATTGGAATTTGGGAAAGCTGAGGTGGCTGGTATTTGTGGCAGAGAAATACAGCTGACTCAAACAATGTAGGGATTAGGGACACCAATCCCCCATGCACTCAAACATCCACATATATAACTTATGACTCCTCAAAACTTCACTACTAATAGCCTACTGTTGACCAGAAGCCTTACCAATAATATAAACAGTTCATTAACATATACTTTGTATTTATATTGTATACTATATTCTTATAATAAAGTAAGCTAGAGAAAAGAAAATGTTTTTTCGAATTGTTGCAATCTCAATAATTTTTTCTGCTATATTGAAAAAACCCACATATAAGTGGATCTGTGCAGTTCAAACCTGTGTTGTTCAAGGGTCATCTGTACATTTAGAAATCTACATAGGGATCCCTTTGGTCCATTACTGAATCCTAGGCTACACATGTGTTAGGTGACACCCCATAAGGTGAGACAAAGAAATGCCAGGAACTGCAGTGTGGACAATTCCCAGAGCTCACATGAGGCCGCGAGAGTTCCCCCTAGCCAGAGTACAGACCTCCTTGAACACCAGAGGCATTCAGCAAAGTTCTCAGAAGGATCATCCCTTAGCAATAGAGCTAAACTAACTCTAGATAAAAGCTATTCCAAACCTGTTAACACAGTTAAAAAGCAAGCATAGAAAGTATCAAGCCGATTAGCAATTAACTACCTGCCAAAAATTTAAATATTCTTTAAAGACAACAGAATCCTGACAAGCAACAATGTAGCACTCATAATGTCCAGCATGCAATAAAAAATTACTACATATGTGAAGAAGCAGGAGAATATCCATAAGAATGGGGCAGGGGGTGGGGTGGGGCTGTAGGTAATCAGTTAATAGAAACAGACCCAGAAATGTCAGGGATGACAAAACTAGTAAACACTTTAAAATAGTTACTATAAATATGCTCAAAGACTTAAAGGAAAACACAGAAATAATGAGAGAAATGAAAGATACAGAGTCACTAGATGGGCTTAATAACAGATTAGAGACTACAGAAGCAAATAACAGTTAACCTGAAGACACAGCATTATAAACTATCCAAATGGAGCAAAGAGAGAAAAAAACTGCAAAGAATAAAGCCTTTATAAACTGTGGGATATCAGGCATTATACATGTAATTAGAAACCCCCAAAAAACAGGGTGGAAGAGGGCAGAAGTTATATTTGAAGAAATAATGGCCAAAATTTTTCCAAATTTTATGAAAACTACAAACTGTAACAGTGTTTTTCAAAGATGGCCAATACAAGATCTCCCATTTCTCATGCTCTTCTTAAAATGTGACCTTGCCACTCCCCCCATCAAGTGGTGAGGTCCATATTCCCTCACCTTGAACTTAGGAACTTTGTGAGTGCCTGACCAACAAGTATGAAAGAAGAAACACTACATGATTTCCAAAACTAGATCATAAAAATGCCATGCACTTCTGTCTTGCTTTCTTGAGATGCTCACTCTTGGAACCTGGCCACCATGCTGGGAAGAAGCCCAAGCAGATACATAGCTCTCAAAATTTTATGGGAGACACATCCTAGATATTCAAAAATATGTGAGATAGTATGCCAACAAGTATTTGTGCACCTATATGCTTGGTACTGGGAAATTAGTGATGAACAAAACAGACTGTTTCAGCCCTGGTAAAGCTTACAGCTTAAGGGGAAAAACAGACAAACTAAAAACTAGTTATTTAAATTCTACAAGTATACTAAGTTGTATAAACAACACCTACAGTAAACTAAAGATTATCAGAACAGTTAAGACTTCGATTAACAGAATATCTGGGAATGAAGCTTTTCACCAAGTTGGCCATACATAACAGGAATAGAAAGACATTCCTTCGTTAAGTCAGAGTGTTACTGCCCCAGTTACAGCTCTCTCAAAAGACCCACGGCTTTAAAGATCTCTGTTTATCTCAGTCAAATATTAAGACTAAGTGAGAACAGGTCATCTAGAACTGAGAGGGGCCCAGCTACAAAGTCCTCCATCCAATTATCCCTACCTCAGAATTAAAGGGAGCCCCTGTGTATATTACACAGTATAAGAAAGCATGTCTAATACACACAGAATTTCTATAGGGCCAAACCTTTTGGTAAGCTGTAGCCTAGATATTAACAATTCTTACCCTATAAGAATGCTCCAAGGAACTAACATCAAGAAACACATCCCCTCAAACCAAAAATCTCTAGTTCTTTGGTACCATCAAGTACCAAAGGGTGGTACATTTGTGGTACCATCCAAGTTTTCTTTCAAAGTGGTGGAAGAGAACACTGACTGCTTACAGCTGTGGAGCTCCTGCTCTTCTCCTTATCACAACGATCCCTTGACATGTGTTTCTACACAGAGCAATGCCGTTTTATTTTGGCTGCAAGTCACCCCAAATGTGTGACCCCTTCTGAAATTCCACAACTCTATTTAATCAAAGCAGATCTGGGATCATATAATTCACCTTTCTTGCTACTAGAAAATGTTTTCATGCCTCCATAGCATTTACATTCATTTTACCTTTATTCTATTCTTATCTCTTCTGATAATTTATCTGCAAATTTGTCTTTTCTATTTCAAACCAATTTTTTTTGGGGTATCGTTAATCTACAATTACATGTGCAACATTATGGTTACTAAACTCCTCACTTCATCAAGTCGCCCCCACATACCCGATTATAGTTACTGTCCATCAGCGTAGTGAGATGCTACAGAATCACTACTTGTCTTCTCTGAGTTGTACAGCCCTCCCCGTGCACCTCCCCTACATGTGTCTGCTAATCGTAATGTCCCTTTTTCCCCTTTGTCCGTCCCTTCCCACCCATCTTCCCCAGTCCCTTTCCCTTTAGTAACTGTTAGTCCATTCTTGGGTTCGGTGAGTCTGCTGCTGTTTTATTCTTTCATTTTTCTTTGTTCTTATACTCCACATATGAGTGAAATCATTGGATACTTGTCTTTTTCGGCCTGGCTTATTTCACTGAGCATAATACCCTCTAGCTCCATCCATATTGCAAATGGTAGGATTTGTTTTCTTCTTATGGCTGAATAATATTCCATTATGTATATGTACCACCTCTTCTTTATCCATTCATCTACTGATGGACAGGTTGCTTCCATTTCTTGGCTATTGTAAATAGTGCTGTGATAAACATAGGGGTGCATATGTATTTTTCAAATTGGGCTGCTGCATTCTTAGGGTAAATTCCTAGGAGTGGGATTCCTAGGTCAAATGGTATTTCTATTTTGAGTTTTTTGAGGAATCTCCATACTGCTTTCCACAATGGTTGAACTAACTTGCATTCCTACCAGCAGTGTAGGAGGGTTCCCTTTTCTCCACATCCTCGCCAACATTTGTTGTTGTTTGTGTTTTCGACGTTGGCCATCCTCACTGGTGTGAGGTGATATCTCATTGTGCTTTTAATCTGCATTTCTCTAATTAGCGATGTGGAGCATCTTTTCATGTGCCTGTTGGCCATCTGAATTTCTTCTTTGGAGAAATGTCTATTCATGTCCTCTGCCCATTTCTTAATTGGATTATTTGCTTTTTGTTTGTTGATGTGTGTGAGTTCTTTATATATTTTGGATGTCAACCCCTTATCGGATACGTCATTTATGAATATACTCTACCATACTGTAGGATGTCTTTTTGTTCTACTGATGGTGTCCTTTGCTGTACAGAAGCTTTTCAGCTTGATATAGTCCCACTTGTATATTTTTGCTTTTGTTTCCCTTGCCTGGGGAGATATGTTCATGAATAAGTCGCTCATGTTTATGTCCAAGAGATTTTTGCCTATGTTTTTTTCTAAGAGTTTTATGGTTTCATGACTTACATTCAGGTCTTTGATTCACCTTGAGTTTACCTTTGTGTATGGGGCTAGACAGTAGTCCAGTTTCATTCTCTTAACATGTAGCTGTCCAGTTTTTGCAACACCAGCTGCTGAAGAGGCTGTCATCTCCCCATTGTATATCCAAGGCTCCTTTATCAAATATTAATTGACTGTATATGTTTGGGTTAATGTTTGGATTTTCTATTCTGTTCCACTGGTCTGTGGGTCTGTTTTTGTGCCAATACCAAATTGTCTTGATTACTGTGGCTTTGTAGTAGAGCTTGAAGGCTGGGAGCGTAATTCCCCCTGTTTTATTCCTCCTTCTCAGGATTGCTTTGGCTATTCGGGGTCTTTTGTGGTTCCATATGAATTTTAAAATTATTTGTCCGAGTTCATTGAAGAAAGCTGTTGGTAGTTTGATAGGGATTGTGTTGAATCTGTAGATTGCTTTAGGTAGTATAGCCATTTTGATAATATTTATTCTTTCTAGCCAAGAGCATGGGATTCATTTCCATTTGTTAGTGTCCTCTTTAGTTTCTCTTTAGGAGTGTCTTGTAGTTTTCAGAGTACAGGTCTTTCACTTCCTTCGTTAGGTTTATTCCTAGGTATTTTATTCTTTTGATGCAATTGTGAATGGAATTGTTTTTCTGATTTCTCTTTCTGTTAGTTCATTGTTGGTGTATAGGAAAGCAAGAGATTTCTGTGTGTTAATTTTGTATCCTGCAACTTTGCTGAATTCAGATATTAGTTCTAGTAGTTTTGGAATGGAGTCTTTAGGGTTTTTAATGTACAGTATCATGTCATCTGCAAATAGTGATAATTTGACTTCTTCTTTACCAATCTGGATGCCTTGTATGTCTTTCTTTTGTCTGATTGCCGTGGCTAGGACCTTCAGTACTATGTTGAATAACAGTGGAGAGAGTGGGCATCCCTGTCTTGTTCCCGATCTTAGATGAAAAGCTTTCAGCTTCTCGCCGTTAAGTATGATGTTAGCTGTGGGTTTGTCATATATGGCCTTTATAATGTTGAGGTACTTGCCCTCTATACCCATTTTGTTGAGAGTTTTAATCATGAATGGATGCTGAATTTTGTCAAATGCTTTTTCAGTATCTATGGAGATGATCATGTGGTTTTTGTTCTACTTTTTGTTGATGTGGTAGATGATGTTGATGGATTTTCGAATGTTGTACCATCCTTGCATCCCTGGGATGAATCCCACTTGATCATGGTGTATTATCCTCTTGATGTATTTTTGAATTTGGTTTGCTAATATTTTGTTGAGTATTTTTGCATCTACGTTCATCAGGGATATTGGTCTGTAATTTTCTTTTTTGGTGAGGTCTTTGCCCGGTTTTGGTATTAGAGTGATGCTGGCTTCATAGAATGAGTTTGGAAGTATTCCCTCCTCTTCTATTTTTTGGAAAACTTTAAGGAGAATCGGTGTTATTTCTTCTCTATATGTCTGGTAGAATTCAGAGGTGAATCCATCAGGCCCGGGGGTTTTGTTCTTGGGTAGTTTTTTGATTACCAATTCGATTTCGTCGCTGGTGATTGGTCTGTTTAGTTTTTCTGTTTCTTGCTTGGTCAGTCTTGGAAGGTTGTATTTTTCTAAGAAGTTGTCCATTTCTTCTATGTTTTCCAGCTTGTTAACATATAGATTCTCATAATATTCTCTTATAATTCTTTGTATTTCTGTGGGGTCCGTCGTGATTTTTCCTTTCTCATTTCTGATTCTGTTTATGTGTGTAGATTCTCTTTTTCTCTTAATGAGTCTGGCTAGGGGTTTATCTATTTTGTTTATTTTTTCAAAGAACCAGCTCTTGGTTTCATTGATTTTTTCTATTGTTTTATTCTTCTCAATTTTATTTCTTCTCTAATCTTTATTATGTCCCTCCTTCTGGTAATTTTGGGCCTCATTTGTTCTTCTTTTTCCAATTTCAATAATTGTGACTTTATACTATTCATTTGGGATTGTTCTTCCTTCTTTAAATAGGCCTGGATTGCAATATACTTTCCTCTTAGAACTGTCTTTGCTGCGTCCCACAGAAGTTGGGGCTTTGTGCTGTTGTTGTCATTTGTCTCCATACATTGTTTGATGTCTGTTTTAATTTGATCGTTGATCCATTGATTATTTAGGAGTATGATGTTAAGCCTCCATGTATTTGTGAGCCTTTTTGTTTTCTTTGTACAATTTATTTCTAGTTTTATTCCTTTGTGATCTGAGAAGTTGGTTGGTAGAATTTCAATATTTTTGACTTTATTGAGGTTCTTTTTGTGGCCTAGTATGTGGTCTATTCTGGAAAATGTTCCATGTGCACTTGAGAAGAATGTGTATCCTGCTGCTTTTGGGTGCAGAGTTCTGTAGATGTCTGTTAGGTCCATCTGTTCTAGTGTGTTGTTCAGTGCCTCTGTGTCTTTACTTATTCTCTGTCTGGTTGATCTGTCCTTTGGAGTGAGTGGTGTGTTGAAGTCTCCTAAAATGAATGCATTGCTGTCTATTTCCTCCTTTAATTCTGTTAGTATTTGTTTCACATATGCTGGCGCTCCTGTGTTGGGTGCATATATATTTATAATGGTTATATCTTCCTGTTGGACTGACACCTTTATCATTATGTAATGTCCTTCTTTATCTCTTGCTACTTTCTTTGTTTTGAAGTCTATTTTGTCTGCAACACCTGCTTTTTTCTCCTTGTTGTTTGCATGAAATATCTTTTTCCATCCCTTCACTTTTAGTCTGTGTATGTCTTTGGGTTTGAGGTGAGTCCCTTGTAAGCAGCATATAGATGGGTCTTGCTTTTTTATCCATTCTATTACTCTGTGTCTTTTGATTGGTGCATTCAGTCCATTTTACATTTAGGGTGATTATCGATAGATATGTACTTACTGCCATTGCCGGCTTTAGATTCGTGGTTACCAAAGGTTCAAGGGTAGCTTCTTTACTAACAGTCTAACTTAACTCTGTTGTTAAACTATTATAAACACAATCTGATGATTCCTTATTTCTCTCCCTTCTTATTCTTCCTCCTCCATTCTTTATATGCCAGGTGTTTTATTCTGTACTCTTTTATGTTTCCTTTGACTGTTTTTGTGGATAGTCAATTTTATTTTTTGCCTTTAGTAGTATTTGGATGGTCTGCTTTCTTTGCTATGATTTTATTTTCTCTAGTGACATCTTTTTAGCCTTAGGAGTGCTTCCATCTAGAGCAGTCCCTTTAAGATATCCTGTAGAGGTGGTTTGTAGGAGGCAAATTTCCTCAAGTTTCCCTTGTCTGGGAATTGTTTAATCCCTCCCTCAAATTTAAATGATAATCGTGCTGGATACAGTATTCTTGGTTCAAGGCCCTTCTGTTTCATTGCGTTAAATATATCATGCCATTGTCTTCTGGCCTGTAAGATTTCTGTTGAGAAGTCTGATGATAGTCTGATGGGTTTTCCTTTGTAAGTGATCTTTTTTCTCTCTCTGGCTGCCTTTAATACTCTGTCCTTACCTTTGATCTTTGCCATTTTAATTATTATGTGTCTTGGTATTGTCTTCCTTGGGTCCCTTGTGTTGGGAGGTCTGTGGGCTTCCATGGTCTGAGAAACTATTTCCTTCCCCAGCTTGGGGAAGTTTTCCTCAATTATGTCTTCAAACACACTTTCTAACCCTTTTTCTCTCTCTTCTTCTTCTGGTACTCCTATAATGCAAATATTGTTCCATTTGGATTGGTCACACAGTTCTCTTAATATTCTTTCATTCCTAGAGATCCTTTTATCTCTCTCTGCCTCAGCTTCTCTGTACTCCTGTCCTCTGATTTCTATTCCATTAACAGTCTCTTGCACTGTCTGCTCTTGAGTCCGTCAATCGTTTCATTTCTGTAATGTCTCTCCTGACTTCCTCCCTTAGCTCTTGCATATTTCTCTGTAGGTCCATCAGCATGGTTATGACTTTAATTCTGAATTCTTTTTAAGGAAGATTGTTTAAATCCATCCCACCAGGCCCTCTCTCTGGGGTTGTCTGGGTGATCCTTGACTGGACCATATTCTTCTGTCTTTTCATGGCAATAGAAGTGGTCGCAGGCAGGTGCCATGTGTGTCAGCTGGGAGAACAAAGTCCCTTCATGCTTGCAGTTCTCCTTGCCCTTCTCTGCAGCCTGTGCTGGTTACGCACACACCGGGAAGCAGTCTCTGGGATAATCCCAAGCTGTCGTGTGCGGTGCCGCCCTCAGGCTAGCCTAGAGCTCTGCAGGGGTTTTCAGCCACACCAGGTGCATTCTGCGCCTCTTGGTGCCTTCCAGACCTTGCTCTGGCTTCCGCGGCCCTTCCCGGTTAGCTGTGCGCCCGCCAGGAGGAGATTCTGTGTGGTTGCTGTGGGCGGGGCCGCTCTCCCACTGTTCCGCAGCTGTGGCGGATGCCCCAGACCGTTTGTGGCACCGACCAGGGGGAACAAATGGCAGACTGCTTATCACTGTGAGGGGCTTCAGTGGGGTTGCTTTACCTGGCAGCCAGTTAGGGGGCCCAAAATTCCTCAAGATTCCCAGCCTGCTGGGCTGAGTATGCTGGGATGATTTTGTTCCGCTACTGGGCCCTTGTCTCTTTAAGACTTTTAAAAAAGCGCCCGCTTTTCTTTTGTCCCAGAGGAGCCAGCTGTGGGGACCCGCTCGCAGTCTCCATCTCAGATCCTGCCCTTCTGTTTCTCTAATCTCCAATACACCATGCGATGTGTGTCTGTGCTCCCAATGCAGATCACCAGGGCTAGTTATTTAGCAGTCCTGTGCTTCCACTCCCTCCGCACTCTGATTCTTTTCCTCCCACCAGTATGCTGGGGTGGGGGAGTGCTTGGGTCCCGCCGGGTCACAGCTTTGTATCTTACCTGCTTTGGAGGTGCTGAGTTCTCACAGATGTAGCTGTAGCCTGGCTGTTGTACTGTATCTTCTGGTCTCTCTTTTAGGAATAGTTGTATTTATTGTATTTTCACAAATATATATGGTTTTGTGAGGAGATTTCCGCCGCCCTGTTCATGCCATCACCTTCCCAGAATTCCCTCCACTCTGTATTTCAAACCAATTTAATTCCCTTTTTATGATTCATACGGCCTTCAAGTCTAGTATCCTTTGATTTGATCAAATTTGATTAATTTGATCCAACTTTTGTCATTAGGGTCACTCTGGTCTTGCATTTGTGTGTGAAGTCTCATCCATATATACTGACTTAGCTTTGAAAAACATGAATGTGCATATTTCTTTTTGCCTTGCTACCTCTTCCTTTATGGTTCTGAGGTTGTATACTCATCCTTTCCCACTTCTAGAATCACTGACAGCATCACCACCGTATATCCCCTTCCTCTTCAGTCTCTCATAGCATTAGTTTATGACATTTTGGACAGAAACCTTTTCCAGTCAGTCATTATCATGCCACATCAAGTCAGGCTGAAAGGATGACGCTATTATCTCATGAGGATACCCTAAGGAGGATTGTTTAGAATCAGACCAAGAAAGGTTGTCATGATTCTCATCATCTCCAACATATCAGCTCTGCTGAATGAGTAACAGTGTTAATTCAAAACTTGCTTCATATTCTCCACACCTGCAAAACAAATAACACACTAACCTAGTTCAGGATTTCATAAACTCTTGCCTTGTCCTAAACTAATTACAATAGTCTGTTAGCTGGTCAGGCCCTTAGTCACTGTTTCAATCAGACCCACACCCAACATCTAGATTAACAGTTGTGATCATACCACCTTGCTCAAAATCTGTCAATTGTTTCTCTTCTACTTATAGCATAACATGTTGACTCTTAGACTGCACACCTTGTTATGATTCCAATTTACCTCTGTCTCCATTACCAAAAACCCTTCATGCCCCCTGTAGCATAATACTCAGCTACATGCCAATCCTTATTATGGCTTCCACCTTGCTCACTTCTGTGCCTCATATAGAAGGGCTTTTTTCACACCCAGCCCTGAAATGCTACATATGCTTCATTCAGCTTAGCCCCAAGCATTCCTGATTTCCACAGCCAGACATGATCTCTTCCTCTTTTGAACCTGGCATTCATCATTTGGTATTTCTAGAGTTAACTACAAAATCCTGGGATCAACATCTGATTCACATACTCCTCCTATCCTCCACAGAACTAGCTTAATACACATAGAAAGAATTCAATTCATTAAATATTTTTAGGAAGAAGGTGGATATAAACAGAAAGGATACATTCTGGTTTCTGTTTTATATACACCTTAATCATTGCATTTCCAACAGCAACAAAGCTGTCAGAAAACACTTTTCTTATACTGTGATCAAAGCTGAGCTCCTGTCGCTGTAATTCATGTCACACATAAGGTCCAGAAAAAGGATGGGAGGGTACACCCACTGAAAACTGAAGGTTTTCCTCCTACAGTAATCTAACAATTGAAAGTAACTGCAGGAATCTTCTTGTACCACCTGGCACTAGCTTTTCATCTAAACCTGTAAGTCTGGGGAGAGGAAATCCAGGGGCAAAATACCTCTAAAAACCAAAATCAGTCAAAGGGAGAAATAAAGTTTAAAACCCATTTATTGCTTACAAACTGCACTCCAGCGCCGTCTCTATCCCCAGCTCCAGGAGGAAGCAAGCAAGCAAGGAAGCCAGCCCCTCCCCTTAAACTCTCAGGTTCAGACACACCCTCGGTTGCCTAGGTAATTTCCCACTGACATGGAGATGAACTTCTCTCCACCCCTGAGGATATGCAAATGCACTAAAGCCAGGCAAGATATTTTGGAAATGTTACAATTTTACCCACAGGCTACCCCTCCAGAAATCTCACCTTACAATCTACTCGTTCCCCTTCTTCAGCAATGGTCCCTGGTCGAGAAAACTGGAGAACGGGACTAAGCGGTATTATGATTGGTACACACTATACGTGGGGGATCATGGGGAAAACAGTAGCACAGAGAGAAGGCAAACAGTGAATCTGTGGCATCTTTACACTGATGGACAGTGACTGCATTGGGGTATGGGTGGGGACTTGATAATATGGGTAAATGTAGTAACCACATTGTTTTTTCATGTGAAACCTTCATAAGAGTGTATATCAATAATACCTTAAAAAAAAAAACTAAGGTCCTCCTCATACACATTTCTAACTAAATGGACCAACTTAACCAGAAGTACTTGAGAACACCAATGGCCATTATGGAGAGCTTTCAGTCTCCCCAAACTCATTTTTCTCAAAATTAAATTAAAAAGCTGCAGCTTCAACAAACAAACTGAATGGGATGCCTATTTTAATGGATACCTTGAGGCTTCCAAATATTTTCAGGATTCTAAGTTTGCCTCTTTGTAAAATACTACTTCTAAATTAACTGAGGCAAACAATTGAAAGAAGCCAAATGGCTTCTGAGGCTTCTTCTTTCCCTGCCCCATCGTCTTTCTCTCCAGACACCTTCTTCTGGCACCATTTTCCTCTATTCCCTCTGCACTTTCCCTACCTCACTGCTGCCTCTTCTAATCCCTTTGTTGAACTTCCCCTTTTCCTTAGAATCTCTTTCCATTCACTCCTCTCCTGAACCTATTAAAACCTGCCTCAAAAAAGTTAAGTCTTCTGAGGATCCAAATAAGCCCCAAATTTCTTATGTTCCTTGGACTAAGGCTGAATTTTGAACCATAGTTAAAGAGTTTCCTAAAGTGACTGAGGACCCTCATAGGTTTGCTTGGAAATTTAACATAGTTATTCAAATTTACCAACCTGGTTTCTCAGATTTTTATCAATTAATCCACAGGCTTATTGGTGAGGACCAGGCCAAACATTGGATGAAACAACTCAATGTGAACATCCTGAAAAGGATTTAAAGAAACCAACCCCTAAATTTTTGTAAAATGCTAGAACACTGGCTGGATATCTCTACCAAGAGATTAGAGTAGTTTTTCCTAAGCCTGTTAAATGGAACAAAATTCAGGTTTGCACATCACAAAATGATGGACCCGTTCATAACTATTACAACCGACTTCAGACTGTTTTCAAAGAAAATTCTGGTTTCTCTTTAGATGTTGAATTCACCCAGGCAGCATTTGGGATCTTTCTCTTTTAGCTGGGATCTTTCTCTTTTAGCTAAAAGGACCAGGATGGAATGGGAAACTATGTCCACTCCAGATTTAGTTAATTTAGCAAGCCAGCTTGCAGGCACCCTAGATGGACACCTAAGAGAAGGCCACTAAAATTCTCAGCTTTTAGCTCCAGCAAATGAATGGCCCTAAAAAAACAAAACCAAAAACCTTCTAGTTTTTGCTGTTATTGCAGAGAGCCCAGACCTTGTAAAAAAAGATTGTTACAAATCTAAACACTTAAACACTTCAGAACAAAACAGTAGCAGACTCACAGACTCCAAGAAGGGAGTAGAGGTTACCAAAGGGAAGGAGTTGGGGAAGGTGAGTGGGAAGCAAGGGAGGAGGGAATCAAGGGGCATTATAATTAGCACTCACAATATAGGTAGGTCACAGGGAAGGCAGTATAGTACAGAGAAGACTATAGCATTTTACTACGCTGATGGACAGTGATTGCAATGGGATTGGGGGTAGGGGAGACTTGATAATACAGGTGAATGTTGAAACCACAATGTTGCTCTTCATAAGATTGTGTATCAATGATACCTTAATTAAAAAACAAAAACAAATGTAAAAGCACCTCAGGCTCCTTCAGCCTTCCAGCCGCTCTTTCCAATGTTCTCTTAATTCCTAACAGAACTACAGGAACTCTTCCTAATCATCCCTCTTAATCGGCTCTCGAGAAACCATTCTCCAGATTGGGAATGAACCTCTCTCTACCCTTCTGACACTGGGGCTACATTTTCCGTGTTCAAATCCACTGCTATAAAACAGCCCCTGGGTTCTTTGTAATAATAATGAAACCTAGTACTAAAACAGTTCAGATAGTGGGGGTCTCCAATAAACATCAAGTTCCTGTCTCTGAACATATTCCCTTTTGTTCAGGCCCTTTATGAGATATACACCCTTTTCTCCTTAGTTCCTTGCACCCCTATTCATTTATTGGGCCAAGATTTCTTTAAAACAATAAAAAAAATTTTAAATAACATGTCTGAATTTCTTTCTCCCAAAAGCCAACCTGGTGAATTAAATGGCCCTTCCACATCTTTTATTGCACCAATTCTGCTGGCACTATAGCTGAGTGTGGGGACATTGATAATTTTGTTCTATTGGATCAGTTACCATCCTCTTTATGGGCAAAATCATTAACTGATGTTGACAGAATCCACAGTGGACTTATGAAGATTCAAACAGATCCTTCAAAACCTCTCCCCAGAATTAATCAATACCCCATACATAAAGAAAACCCTGCAAGGCATCAAGCCCATAATAGAGGACTATAAGGCTCAGGGCCTCATTCCCTGCACTAGTCCCTGTAATACCCCTATTATACCTGTGAGAAATCCAATGGTTGAGAATGGAGGCTTTCCATTGTTACCCCTCAGCACCCTGTTCTTCCTGCTAACATTAATAAGCCAAAATTAATACCCACTGATAGCAAGTTTTTCACTGTAATTGATCTATGCAGTCCATTTTTAGTATTCCATTGGATAAGGATAGCCAATATCTTTTTGCTTCCACTTGGGAAGAACAGAAATACAAGTGGACAGTAATGCCCCAGGGTTTCACAGAGTCCTTCCTACTTTCCACAAACCTTAAAAGCTGATTTGGGTGATCTAAAGTTTTCTGCAGACTCTACTTTGTTACAATACGCAGATGATTTGCTCCTCTGATCCCCTTCTCAAACCTCTTCATAAGAAGACAGCAATCACATGTTAAAACTTTTGGCCTTAAAAAAGACAAAGTCTACCCAAAAAATTGCATTTTGCTCAAACTCAGGTACCATACTAAGGCATCTAATCTCAGAACAGGACTACATTTGGATGAATGAAGCCCCTTAAAACTGCTTAACACTAACAGATCATCTTTTGACACCCCATGACAATTTATAGGAAAGTCCTCTAATCAAAACAGATCTTTCATGGTTTACTGATGGTTCTTATTTAAAGGATGAAAATGGTACGTATCTTGCTGGATATGCTATTGCAACTACCTTTGAAGTCACTGAGACAGCACCTCTACCCTTGGCTACTTTGGCCCAACAAGTTGAGTTATATGCCCTTACTCAAGCTTTTACCTTAAGCTAAGGGTAAAACCGCATTTATACTGATAGTCAGTATGCCTTTGGAGTAGCTCATGACTGTAATATTACAGAAACAATGAGGTTTCCTTACCTCCAATGGGTATAAAAATGGCTCCTATGCAGATCAACCAGACAGAAAATAAGTAAGGAGACAGAGGCACTGAACAACACATTCGAACAGGTGGACCTAACAGACATCTACAGAACACTCTATCCAAAAACCACAGGATACACATTCTTCTCAAGTGCACATGGAACATTTTCCAGAAAAGATCATATACTAGGCCACAAAAAGAGCCTCAGTAAATTCAGAAGGATTGAAATTGTACCAACCAACTTCTCAGACCACAAAGGTATGAAACTAGAAATAAATTGTGCAAAGAAAACAAAAAAGCCCACAAACACATGGAGGCTTAACAACATACTCCTAAATAATCAATGGATTAATGACCAAAATAAAACAGAGATCAAGCAATATATGAAGACAAATAAAAACAACAGTTCAACACCCCAACTTCTGTGGGACGCAGTGAAGGCCGTTCTAAGAGGAAAGTATATAGCAATACAGGCTTACCTCAAGAAACAGCAATCCCAAATGAACAATCTAAACTCACAATTAATGAAACTAGAAAAAGAAGAACAAATGAGGCCCAAAGTCAGTAGAAGGAGGGACATAATTAAGATCAGAGAAGAAATAAAATTGAGAAGAATAAAATAATAGAATTCATGAATTATTTCTTTAAGAAAATAAAACAGATAAACCCCTAGCCAGACTTATCACGAAAAAAAAAGAGAATCTACACACATAAACAGAATCATAAATGAGAAAGGAAAAATCACTATGGGCACCACAGAAATACAAAGAATTACTAGAGAATACTATGAAAAATTACATGCTAACAAATTGGATAATCTAAAAGAAATGGATGACTTTCTAGAAAAATACAACCTTCCAAGGCTGACCCAGGAAGAAGCAGAAAATCTGAACAGAATTACCACCAAATAAATTGAATTAGTAATAAAAAAATTACCCAATAACAAAATCCCCAGACCACATGGCTTCACCACTGAATTTTATCAAACATTTAGAGAAAACCTAATACCCATCTTCCTTAGTTTTCCAAAAAGTATAAGAGATGGGAATACTTCCAGAATCATTCTATGAAACCAGCATCACTCTCATACCAAAATCAGGCAAAGACACCACAAAAAAAGAAAATTACAGACCAATATCCCTGATGAACATAGATGCAAAAATACCCAACAGAATATTAGCAAACTGAATTCAAAAATACATAAAAAAGATCATACATCATGATCAAGTGGGATTTATTCCAGGGATGCAAGGTTGGTACAATATTCGAAAATCCATCAACATCATACACCACATCAATAAAAAGGACAAAAATCACATGATCATCTCCATAAATGCCGAAAAAGCATTTGACAAACTTCATCAACCATTCATGATAACAACTCAACAAAATGGGCATAGAGGGCAAGTACCTCAACATAATAAAAGGCATATATGACAAGCTCACAACCAACATCATACTTAACACCAAAATGCTGAAAACTTTTCCTCCAAGATCAGGAACAAGACAAGGAAGCCCATTCTCCCCACTTTTATTTAACATAGTTCTGGAGGTCTTAGCCATGGTAATCAGACAACACAAAGAGATAAAAGGCATTCACATTGGTAGGGAAGAAGTTAAACTGTCACTGGTTGCAGATGACATGATAGTTTACATAAAAAACCCTAAAGAATCCACTCCAAAACTACTAGAACTAATAACTGAATTTAGCAAAGTTGCGGGATACAAAATCAATACACAGAAATCTGTTGCATTCCTATATACTAACAATGAACTAGGAGAAAGAAATCAGGAAAACAATTCCATTTACAATTGCATCTAAAAGAATAAAATACCTAGGAATAAACCTAACCAAGGAAGTGAAAGACCTATATGCTGAAAACTACAAGACACTCATGAGAGAAATTAAAGAAGATACCAATAAATGGAAATATATCCCGTGCTCATGGATAGGAAGAATTAATATTGTCAAAACGGCCATCCTGCCTAAAGCAATCTACAGATTCAATGCAATCCCTATCAAAATACCAACAGCATTCTTAGGCGAACTAGAAGAAAGAGTTCTAAAATTCATATGGAACCACAAAAGACCCTGAACAGCCAAAGCAATCCTGAGAAGGAAGAATAATGCTGGGGGAATTACACTGCCCAACTTCAAGCTCTGCTACAAAGCCACAGTTATCAAGACAATTTGGTACTGGAGCAAGAACAGACCCATCATGGGAAGTGCCTGAGAGTTCTCCCTCCTAACCTTATTACTTAAATGTGGCCTTACAGTTCTTTCTAAGTGCTATGTACTTTCTCTCTGACATAGATAATGACACCCCCGAAAGGTCCCTCCTGGCACTAAGGGGCAAAAGCACACAATATGGATAACCTGACTCTTGATCTTGATCAGCAGTGCTTTCAGAGCACAACCTTAATCAAAAGGGCAAAATGTGAAAATGTGAAAATTAAAAGGGAAACCTCACTAAAGTGGAGTCAGGAGGCCAGAACAGGGAGCCATATTACTCCAAGTCAATTATAAGAATTGTAAATTACAGACCCCAATAGAAGAATCCACAACAGGAAGGTATCTCAATTACAGGCCCCAACAGGGGAAGATGTATATTGCTCTTCTACAAGAAAATGACAACCCCAGCTACTCAGCCTGAGAAACCATCATCACCCTGAACTCTTGCTTTTCTCCAATAGACTTTTGTTCAAAACAACCCCTCCCAACTTCCTCCCCCTTCTCCATAAAATAAAGTTTCCTCTCCTTTGTTTGTTGGACTAGCCTATGGTTTTGCCATAACTTGAATGTCTTAAATTGCAATTCTCTGCTACTCCTGAATAAACTCATTTTTGCTGGTAAAATAACTGTTTTCTTTTAAAGGTTAATCCAAAGAAAACAAAAACACCAATTCAAAGAGATATATGCACTACTATGTTCATTGCAGCATTATTTACAATAGCCCCAATATGGAAGCAATAGCCGCGATAGGGAAGCAACCTAAGTCCATTGATTAATGGATAAAGAGGATGTGGTATACACACACACACACACACACAATGAAATATTACTCAACTATAAAGAATGAAATCTTGCCATTTGTGATAGCATGGATGGACCCAGAGGGTATTATGCTAAGTGAAATAAACAAAGAAAGACAAATATTGTATGATTTCACTTATATGTGGAATCTTATAACAGAAACAGACTCATGAATATAGGAAACAAACTACTGGTTACTAGAAGGGTATGGAAGCAGGGCAGGCAAACCAGATGAAGGGGATTAAGAGGCACAAACTTCCAGTTATGAAATAAGTTAGTAATGGGGATGTAATATACAGTACAGGGAATATATTCAGTAACACTCTAATAATTTTGGTGACACATAGTAACTAGAGTTACGGTGGGGATTTCATAATGTATAAAAATATCGAATCACTGCGACGTACACCTGAAACTAATAGGATACTGTATGTCCATTACACTTAAAAAAAAAAAGAAAGAAAAAAACCTCCTCGGAGCAAATTTTCTCTCCACACTCTCCCCATACCTCGAAGCCTTGCTGTCCCAGTCTCTACATATCCATCCAAACTGCCTTCCTTCCGCCACTTTCTCTCCACTCTTCCCAAACCCCATTTTTCACCTTTTTCAGACTCCCTCTCACCAGTGAGATCCCAAAGCTGTTCCTTTCTCGTCCCCGACTTTGCTTCCATCCCCTCCCGGTCCCCCCAAACTCCTCCTTTCTCATGCCTGAAGGCCCCTAGCTCCCTCACCCACCCTCTCGTGCCCCAACGTCCCACCTGAACTTTCCGCTTCTTCAGCGCTGCCGCGTCCAGCCACACGCCGCAGGCCTCCTCCTCGGGGCCTCTCCTCCTCATGGCGCCTGAGGAGACCAACCAAACCGCCGACTCCGGTTCGACCGCCTCAGGAAACGGCCATAAGCGACTCTGCCAACGTTCAGATCTCCCGCCAACGCCAGGGGCGGGGCTACGCCGTTGCCGTTCCGGCGTAGGCACCGCCCCCAGCGTCCGCTCCACCCCGACCCAAGCTCCGCCCCTCCCCTAAGCCCAGCCGAGCTCCTTAACCACCACCGCAACGTGTACGTAGAAAACCTTTCTTTTTACCAAAGATTTCCCGTCCTTTCTCATCTTCTCATTCGAGAGTTGCTTTCTGGAAACTATGCTGTGTGAACGCGTTCGCGACATTGCACGAGGAAGGTGCATTTTCTTTTTGCTGAGTTGCACTTTCTTACTGTAAACATAATAACTGTTCCCCGGCTCAGGGTTTTTCCCAGTCTCGTGGTTGAATCCTCACAGTCCTTCGGAAAGGAAGGTGGAGCAGAGCCTCAGGTCCGCCTTCTTCAAAGCTCACTCAGCACTACCCTAAGTGGTTGCCATACACTCAAGTTTATGAATTAGCTTTGAAACTAAGAAAAGAAAAAAAACCTAAGCATAATTATGAAACCATACAGAAGAGGGTCTAGAAAACGTTAAGCAAAATAAAAGCTAAAAATTTGGAGTTGAGAACTAGCTTCCAGTGCCACCTTAACCACTTATGGGTGACCTTGGCCTTTAGAAGGATCACATGAGGTAACACTTGTGAAAGTACTTTGTAAATTCTGAAAGACCCTCAGAAATACAAAAGTGTTGGCAACCCACTAGTACTTCCATCCCTAACCACAACTCCATAGATGTTATTTATATGTGTGTGTATATACACATACACACACACACACACATATATGTATACATCAGGACATTTTAGCAGTAGAGTGATTTCTTATTCATTTGGGTTTTTTTCTAATTTTACTTCACTGTTCACCTGTTGCTTATGTACTGTGGGAAAGCATATTATAAACATTAACATATATTATAAACGTTAACATATAAAATCCTCCTTGACTGAAGGAAAGACCAAAAAATGAAATCTATGTTAAACTGTAAGATGGGGATTATGTATATTTAAACACATTCCTTTAACTTCTAAAATGTATTTTAAACTACCCCCTGTCCCTGCCACAAACAAAACAGTTCATATATATAGCATATGAGAACCCCAACCCCAAGCAAAGATAAAACAGGAACTGCCTCCCTCCTCCCTGTGTCCACCCCCCGAGACCGCAGCTTCCCCAGGAAAACCTCCAATACTGTGAGCAGGCCATGGGGACCCAAAGCCCCATCCCTGGGAGAAGAGACAAAAAAACCAAAGAGGCAACTGCTGTCACAGTCACTTTATTGCATCCAGGATATATCAGAGGCCAGACCACCCAATCCCTAACTCCAGCTCCACTCAACTCTTCCTTCCATACCTCTTGGCGTTTGTACAACTTTTTCCCTGTGCCTGGAATGCCCTTCCTCCCGGATATCGGCAAATTCCTATTCGCCCTTCCCAACCTAAGGTCCCAGGCAGCACTGATTACTCCCTCCTCATTGCTTTGCCTGACAATTCATTCTGATAGTAAAGCCTTTATCATCCCACATTAATCCACAGGGCCTAAGCAGAGGCCCAGAAAACACTGAATAGATAACTGAATCATGAACAAGGGAACCAGGAGAGAGGCTGGGAACAAGATGTGTGGGACATACAGGCTTGTGCTAGGAGGGTCGGGGTGCATTGTGTAGGATGGTGACTGAAGAGGTATAGGGCACTGGATGGGATCCATTTACACCTGGCACAATCTTCTACCTTTGGGGGCTCTCTGGAGTTCCCAAATTCCAGGCTGAGATTCAAAGAATGGTGAGATCTTGCACACATTTGGAGCCTTCCCTTTCCCTACCCATCAAATGAAATCTGGATAGGTGGGGGTTGCTCCTTTGCTTTTCAGCTCAAATCTGACCCTGGCCTAAATTCCAGTTTCACCCTCTCCCAGATAATCTGGAAGCCAAAGCAAAGTCCTGGCCCTAGCTGACTCTCCATCCTCACCCCTAGGGAGAAGCAACTTTGGGAGGCAAATCAGTAGTGGGGGGTGACAGTGGGGCATGCCACATCTTTATCTCTTTCTCTTAGGGCAGGGAGCTGGGGCAGGCCCAGGAGTGGACCCCAGCAGCTACCAGCCAATCCCCAAATCCAAGGACTGGCCAGTGCCACCCTTGCAGCTGAGACGTTCACAGAGAGTCACCACAGGCCAGACACAAACAACTTTACCAGGCCTTGTTCCCATCTGGAACCAATCCTAGACCCTTGGGTCCCCATCCCCATTATACCTCCCTTCCTACCAGCTGCACCCCTTTCACTGGGTCTTCCGATTGAGTTTGCGCCATACCAGCTGGCTCAGGAGGAACGCGGTGAGCACGCTGCTGCCCACAGTGAGCAGGAAGAAGCCAGAAAAATTGTGGGGCCAGCGGGTATGCAGAGGCTCATAGATGGACCGCCGAGCCTCATAGTCCAGCGCCACGGCCTCTAGCTGAGCCAGTGTGCACAGCACCAGGAACACATGGAAGAGCTGGTGGCCCTGCCCAAAGACATGGCAGCTGCCAGGAAACCAGCGCTCAGGCATGAAGGCTGAGAAGAACACAGCAGCCAGCAGGAAGAAGACCACCTGACACTTGTGGTAGAGAAGAGCCGGGTCATCAGTGGCAGGGTCAGGGGACATAAGGATGCGGTGCACCACAGGGCTGATGTCCAGTGCATAAGCCAGTGCCGAGGGCACCTCCTGGCAAGTGCGGCCTAGCAGGCCGGGCCTCTGGATGTATTTGTTGTAGCAGGAGCCGGTGCAGGAAAGCCAGGCGAGAAAGGCAGCCATGGGCAGGAAAATGGTCTGCACCTGGGCATGCCAAGCAGGCTCGATGGTGTAGTAGAAGTGCGCCAGGGCACTGCCAAACTGGTACACGGCCACACCCACGTAGTCCAGGAAGAAGAAACTGTAATGCCAGAACTCGGATTTGGCCTGCAGGAGATGAGCCAAGGCACTGAGGGAGAGGTAGGTGAAGGAGGCGAGGACAATGATGAAGAGGGGCAGGGCATGTGGGTCTCCCCAGAAGTCCACGGTCCTCACAAAGATGACCAGCCGCAGCAGCAGCACCAGGGCGGCCAGCAGGTGGGTCCAGACATTCACTGCCTCGTTGTGCTGCTGGAACAGCGTGCGGAAGTAGAAGCGCCAGGTCCGATGCAGCGGCCGGTAACCCGCATAGATGTACGGCTTCCAGAAGAGGGGTGGCACCTCAGCTTGGCCTACAGTGAAGACAGGCTCTGGCTGCACAGATGGCCGAGGCTCCTGCTGGACCTGCCACAAACTGGGCAGGAGGTGGCTGAGCTTTTGGGCCACCATCGTGGCCATGCTGTGGGCCAGGCAGGGTGCTGAGAGAGAGGCCAGTACTAAGTCAGGGGGCTGCTGTCCTCACCCCCTTACCACCTTGAGCAGCAGCTGGGGGGACTCTAATGCCCAGTTTTTCTCCCTTCCCCCTACCTTCCCTACCCAGAGCTTCAGAGGAGAGGAGTCATCCTAGAGGAGAGCTCAGTTCTGACTTTACGATTGTTCTACCTGATGTATCCCAAGCGCCTAGCACAGTGCCTGGCACATAATAGGTGTTCAATAAATGTTTGAGAACTGCATTAAATAATAAGGCTACCTCAGCCATTTCCTCTCCAGTCCAGGCTCCACAGAGGAGCCCCTATTGTCTTCTCCCATGTTCGTGCTGCCATCAGTGTTCACCTGGTAACAACAATGCCTCGCTAACAGACCCACTGCCTCTACCTTTACCCCTTCTGAGTGACCAGGATCTCCCACTGACCCTCCATTACGCTAAATGATCTCAGCCCTGCTACCTTTCCCAGCCTTACTGCTCAACCCAGTGTACTTCAAATCCAACAATAGGCTCTCCAAACTCCTGGGCATGCTGTTTCACATGTCCATAGCTTTGCACAAGCTGTTCCCTCCATCTGAGACATTTTTCTCATCTTACCTACCTGGCAAACTCCTACTATTCATCACTCAAAATTCAACCGCATTTCTCCTGTGATACTTTCCTGGCCCACTGAACCTCTCTACTTGAGTGACTACCATCAGAACCCATCCTTTGGCCACTGTAAGACTTCTCATGGGCATAAAAATTGTTAATGTGAGCTCATCAAAGGTAGGCAGTTTGTCTCATTATTTTGTGAACCCCTGATGCTGAGCAGGTGGCCGGCGCCCAGTGTTTGTTGAATGAAAGAATGTAACAGCATCCTGATAATACTTCATACCCTTCAAGTCCCCAACTCAAAAAGCCACTTTTTTCCTCAAAGTCCCCAGTAACAAGCGATCCTATAAAAAACAACCCTTTCCCTCCACTCAAAAGATCCCTCCTCCAGCTCTCTGATCCCCACCCATAGTTGCTAATTCCAAGTAAATCAAATCTAAGCCTTCACCCTGGCATTTAAGACCCCATGACCTGCTCCTACCCTCATTTCCCACCCAACACAAATGTCACACCTTGTGCCAACTTCCTCTCCCTCCTGTGAAATCCTTTAGGGCCAGTACAAGCTGCCACCTCCAGGAGACCTCCTTACTACTCCCGCATCTTCTGTCCCCTGTACAGGTTATAGAATGTAGCATTTAAAACATATTCATTCATTAATTCATTTAGCAACCATTTACTAAGCCCCTCGTCTGCCTCAGGTCCTGTGCTGGGTCCAGGAAAGTGAAAAGTGGAAAAGGATTTGATCCCCACCCTCAGGAACTTCATGATATGGGAGAGGTTGTAGAGAGGAAAATTGTAACAAATGCTTACACAGCACTTGCTATGTGCCAGGCACTGATTTAAGCATTATGCGTAATGACTCATTTAAGCTTCATAACACCCTATGAGGTAGGTACTATCATTATTCCCATTTTTTTCAGATAAGGATACTGAGGCACAGAGAAATTAAGTACCCTGCCTACCCACCTAGCTAGGAAGAGGCAGAGGCATGATCTGAACTAGCTGACAATCTTCACCCCTACCCAAAACTTCGCAAGACCAGGTGGCAAGTGCTACTAACCATTTCATAATTATATATTCTCTCTATATAATTTTGCCTGGTACCAGTTGCCTAATTCAAGCATATCATTATTCATTGTGTCTCTCATTAAATCAAATAGCTATTGAAACACCTGCATCCACCAGACAACTCCCCTCCTTTAAATAAATTCCGTCCAACAAGCTTATTGGACTCAGCATCCAGGTTTTCTGTCCATAGTTTATCAGGTATTTATTGCAACTGCCACTGAAAGCATCTCATGCAGCTCCCTGGTTTTACATTGAGGGAAAAACAGCCAAGAGATGGGAAGGCCTTCCCCGGAATTGCCTAATCCAGTAAGGTTTCCATTCCACCACAAGGGCAGAGTCAGGGAATGATGACATTTGATGGTGGCGTAGTTCTGGGTCCTTAAGATTCATTTAACCTGTGCAATGCTCCATATCCCATTCTTAGAACTTCCCAAGGCATAACAACATATTAAAGGCTCTGAGAAGTCCTGCAGTAAAGAAGCCTGCTTCACTTTGTTGAACTTACTTTACCAAGTTTACATGCCCAAGGATTCCTTTCCCAGGAACAATTATAAAGCCAGCTGAAATGTAATAAGCGTTTACTATATGATCCCTCTTTACAAACCTGCTGCAAGTAATTCTCATAACTAGCTTGTGAGGTGGATATTATTGTGCCCATTTTGTTGTTGAGGATAGTAAAATTTAAGAGAGGCTGGAGCTCCTCACCCAAGGTCACAGAGATAGAGAGCAAGCAAGGTGGAGCCAGGCCTTGGATCCAGCTCTCTCTCTGCAGAACACAGGCACTCCTCCACACTCTGCTGTTATTCTGTGTCCTGTCACATCTATCTGCATCTCCTAGAACTACTTTGGAAAATACTGGTCAAAAGCAGGTAACCAAGGCCTCTTCTATAAATTGTTTCCTTAGGCCTCTAGCAACTAACTCATATTCAGGGATCTCAGTCTCCCCCAGTTACCAGCTACCCGCTTGCTCTGCACCAGTGAAGCCCTGGCTCCTCAGGTAGGTGACAGCTCACCCACAGCCCTTCCCTGCCCCTAAACACAGTGGGCCCTCAGCACAGACTCCAGAGGCCACATACTGGATAAAGAGGTCCTGCCACCCTATTTCCTTTAGACCCCAGCCAGAGGCCCCATTCCTTCTGACTAGGTCTATTTTCAGAATTAGTTCCCATCTCCTGACTCCTCAGGAAAGTAGCCCCAAATCGGAGAAAAGGAGCAGGGGCAGGGGTTGGCATGAGCCAGGATGAGGGTGGGCTCCAGAGGGCACCCTCAGCACATCCTCTGAGTAGTCTGCCCACCAGGCTGCCATGACCAGTCTGTTCCAGGCATCCTATCCCAGCCAATACACCTCTGTGGCCCCCTCCAAGCCTCCCAAATTTCACTGTTACCTAGGGGTTTTTCTCAATCCCAGGGGCTGGTGATTCTGCTGTAGTACTGGGCAGATTCGCCAGATGCCAAGCCCTGGGCGGCACTTTCACAGGTGAGAGTCACTAGGGGCGGGGCTTCCAGGGACTGGAGGTATCTTGTGTGATGTCACCAGAGGGTGGGGCTAAAGACAACCTCAGACCTCCCTCTTCCCCCACATCACCACTCCCTCACTGGTCAAATCCAGGTTAAACTCTGTCTTACTAAGAAGGCCTTAGCTGCAGAAGGAAACTCACCATTAAGCTCTGCATGAAACAACTGGGGAAACCAAGGGCTGGCTGAAAAGGTGCAACTTACCCAAGATCACACAGCAAGGCTGGCAAAGCTAGGCTGAGACCAGATGTCCAGGGCTTGGTTGATGGATATCAGGAAAACCTGAATGGCTCCTCTACTCAGTGAGAATCAGAATGGAAGTAAGTTAGGAGTAAAGAAGAAAACAGAAATTCTAAAGGCTTACAAAGGACTTCAGATTCAGACAAACCAGGTCTAACTCCTGATTCTATAACATACTAGCTGTGTGACCTAAGAAAAGTGACTCACCTTCTCTGATCTTTAGCTCTCTCATGAAAATCATATTATCTACCTCATAGATTGCTGTAAAGATTAAACTTATTTAAGTTTTAGAACAAAGTATTAGTACAGTTAGGGATTCAGTTTAAATGATTGCTATTATTATTAATAATTAACAGTAGTATTTAAAATATCTCCAGCCTGAGGATCTGCTTGGGGTTCTCTAAAAAATTCTGTTCTCTTTTAGCCCCCAGTAGCTGGTTCTACTGGATTTGGGGGCCTCAGGAAGTTAACTGTCTCTTTAAACATTTACTTTTCTCTGAGGATGCATGTAGAGACCAGGGAAATTTGGCTGGAGTTTGGACTTCTGAGGACACTGACCTTATTTAATAATTAAGCTGTCCTCGGCAAAAACCATTCAGAGTAACCCCTTGCATTCACAGAGCCCTCAAGATCTGTACTTGCCCACAGGCCCGAGAGGTGACTGGGTTGTGAAACCCCCAGAGAAAGGGCCTCAGCTCCCGCAGCCCCAGCAGCCCTGTCCCGGAGAGAGAAGATGAAGGAGGTAGAATGTGCTAGCAGCCGATCCAAAAGCCAAGTGGCCTGGCGGAGGTATGCCCTGCAGGTTCGGGAGGCCTCTGGGGTGGGTGAGCCTCAGAACTGAGATCTCCAGGGCCCACGTGGGAGTTCCTCTCAGTCTGAGCAGCCTTCTTCCTCGCCCCACCACTTCCCAGCACTCTTCCCCTGCCCAGTTCACACTCCCCTTTTTTTCCTAAGCTTAAAGTTAATGTCCTCACCTCACTTCCCACTCCTAGTTCTTTCTGGTTTTTATATGATACACACTGTCCGAGTCCCCTAATACCTCTGGGGCAAAACAGAAGACCAAGTTGCAGGGATGGGGTAGCCAATGGGCTTTGGAGTGGAAAAGTGCCAGATTATACCCATCCCACAGATTTTACTCAGTGTCTACTATATGCCAAGCCAACGCTACAGAGGCAGGAGCACATGGTGAATGAAATAGACAGGCCCTCTGCCCTGATGGGGCTCACCCACACAGACAAAACACCTATGGGCCTAGGAAAACCCAGCCTAGGGAGAAGCCACCCAGGTGGTGACCAGGGAGAATGGAAAGAGCTGCTGCCCCAAGGGAGTGCCTCTACCGTTCACCTATTTCAAGAGAAGCCAGGTCCCCATCTTCATGTTAGGATGGGATTTCAAGTCTGAAACTGAACAGGTGTGATTTTGCTAAAGTCCCTTAGCCTCTCTAAGTGATTTCTTCATTTATAATCGGAGGATAATAATAGCTACCTCTTAGGCTCTTGGGAAACAAAGTCATGAGTGCTAGATGTCAGCTCTGGCCCAACACGAGCTCTGCTGTTTGTTGGGTTCTGATCTGGTCTCGGCCACGCAATCCCTGTGTGACCTTAGACAAGTCCATTCCCCTCCTGGCTCCTTTTCCCCAAATGTCAATGGAAACAGTGCATTCATCAGTGACCTTAAAGGCCCCTCAGCTCCTGAGACATTCCAACATTATTTTAGGTCTACTATGTGTCAGGTGCTGGAGCTTCAGCAGTGAACAAAGCCATTAAAACATCATCCTCATAGAATTAATAGCCCAGCTAATTAACAGCTAAGGGTGACACCTAGGGATATTAACGCTCTGCCTTTGCAGCTGAACAGCCTGACTAAATAACACCTATTATGAATATTATTTGGTTATACAGTTGACCCTGGAACAACATAAGTTTGAACTGCACAGGTCCACTTACATGCAGATTTTTTTCAATAAATATAATGGAAAATTTTTTGGAGATTTGCAACAATTTGAAAAAACTTTTCTCTAGCTTACTTTATTATAAGAATACAGTAGCTAACACATATACAACATATGTGTTCATTGACTGTTTATGTTATCTGCTTCCAGTCAACAGCAGGCTATTAGTAGTTAAGTTTGGGGGGAGAAAAAGTTATATGTGAATTTTTGATGGCACGGGGGTCAGCGCCCCAATCCCTCTGTTGTCCAAGAGTCAACTGTAATGCCACTTCCTTCTTTGCCTCCTTCCTGGCATGCAAAACATTCACTGTTGCTTCTCAAGGCCCTGATTATTCAGCACACTCCCTAAAGACAACTGTATTTTTCATGGAAGAGAAAGTCTGACCTCATTAGATAAAAATAATAGTAAGTTACACTGGGGCTGTCAGAGGTAAACTTTCTTGAGGGGTCCTGATGAGGACATCACAATATGGCAAAGCCTGAACTGTGATTAAAAAGCTTAGGCACTAACATTCATATTTAGTAGGAGCTAATCTACTCTAGTAGCTTGCTATTTGCAAAGACCCTTTACACCCATTTCATCTGTCCCTCACACCAGCTCTGAACCGGGTGTCACAGCCTGGGAGGCTGGGTGGTGGGGACATCACTGACTCTGAAACCAATGCTCCTGCCCTTCGTCCACTGCAGTCAACTCCCAGGCACCCACTGGATGGCCACAGATTATACAAGCAAAGTTTTCATCCCTGGCTGGCCTCCCAATCTAGGAGCAACTGGGTCACCTCCCTCAACACAAACCAATAGCCCAACTCCACCCAATGTGTTTAAAGAAAAAGTCTTTCCATGTCTTCCAAAACTGAACGGAAACTATTTTTGTTTTCCTGTAACTGCACTTTGGGCCTCCGTTTGTACTGAAAACTGTGATCAGAATGAAATATTTCTTAAATATTCCTTAAAGAAATTCTTCCATGGAACTCAGACCCACAAATGCTCTTAAGACAGGAAGGAACCTGGAGGAGGAAAAAAGACCCAGAGAGGTTGGGTGAACTGGCTACAGTCACCCAGCACTGGGGATAGAAAAGGGACCTGAGTTTCACCACTGACCAGCAAGGGCCCCTGGGCAGGGCGACTACGGTTGGAGAGGGGCAGCTTCTCACCAAGGAGCCCAGAGGTGACACAGGCCCCACGACAGACGGCTGGGACCCTCTCCTGTAGGAGATAAAACATGTGGTCCCAGGCCATCCACTGAGGGGCAGCCAGGTCTGAGAATCCATCAAACTTTGAAACAGCCAAGCCTTGGCCTGATCTGACCCTCATTCAGCCAGGCCTGTGGGGGTTCTCAAAGCCTGTAGGCTTGAGGCAAGTGCTGTGGATGGTGTGGGGCTCCCTCCCCTTCCCTCACTGGGTGAGGCGTACACCCATGCTCTCTTGGCATCAAGAGAGGCTTTCCCATCCCAACCGCCTTAGACTCTTTTGGAGCAAGAGCCCCTCTGAACCAGCAGCAGTGCTGTCTCCACTGGGACCCCTCACATTACCCAGCTCCAGGTACTGCCTAGCGTCTCCCAAGATGCCCCCAGTGGAAGCCACCTCTCCGCCTATCCTCCTCCAGGACACCAGAGCCCTCCCAGGCCAGCTCTCCCCTCGGCCACCTCCCTCACAGGGGTGCTCCTCCCCCGGCTCTGATTCCCTCTCCCGCCGGCCTGCAGTCCTCCCTGAGATGAACCTCATTCCTGCTCCCACTCCCTCCGCGTGGCGCGCCCCTCCAGCAGATTCCCCCTGGCGCCCTCCACTCGTCCCGGAGATGCTCCCGCTCCTGCGCCGCTGTCCCGCCTGTCCTCACGCCGCCGCGCCACGAGCCCCGAGCTCCAGCCCCGCACAGTACCCCGCGCCCCGTCGTGCCCTACGCGGCGCCCCCGCCGCACACCCTCCCAGCCTCCCGCTGCCCCGATCCGGGTACCTGCTGCGAGCGGAGCTGGGAGCGCGGCCCCGCCAGCCCGCAAATAGACGGACGGCGGTCGTGGCCCCGCCCCAGGGGGGAGGGCGACGGCGGGAGCGCGCTCGTCGGGCCGGGCTGGAGTGTCTTGCGCCCACGTGCTGCGCGCGGAGGCGAGATGGGTCGTCCAGTCGCGGGAGTCTTGGGAGTTCCTGTGGACGTTCTGCAGATGGGGACACGGGGACCCAGAGAGGAGTGATGCCCAAGCCCTGCGGCTCGGCCCTGGCGCTGCCCAGGCTGCACTGGCGGTTCGTGCTTCCGGCCAGCGGATTTGAACCGCCAGCTCCAGGTTCTGGGCCCCGCGCACTTGTAGAGCTGCAACAGGACAGTCCCCGCTCACCCCGAAGCCACTTAACCCCCCACCCCCACCCCCACCCTCATTAGGCTACTTCTGGTCTAGATAGCCTGGCTTTCCCCACCTTCATCTCTCTGCCTGGGGAGCCCCACCCCACCCACCGCCGCACCCCTGCTTCATTGAGGTTTGCACCTAAAGTCCAGGTCTTGGTCAGCTTCCCCTGACCTGCCCAGCCCAAGGCATGTTGTCTGAACCTTTATGAAAACACCTACTTTCTACTCCTGGTGTCAGTCTCCCGTCCGGAGTGGGGCACCTGAAGGGTGAGGAAACCCTGCACGTAGTAGGCCCTCAGTGAGTACTGGGCCAACAATGGCATGGACTGTATGCTCCTTTGGTGTGCGAAGACCACGACCAGGCAGAGTGGGGAGACGTGTCCAGCCCATCTTGGGAGCATACCTACTGAGGGATGGAGGGCTTAGAGCAGACTGTCTATGAAGGGCATTACTGTGGACCCAGCAGCTGTGAGTCCGCTGGGAGACATGATGCTGGGGTCCGAGTCCTGGCACTACCCCCAACCCACCTTGTTCTTGCTGGGCCTGGCCTCAGTTTCCTTACCTGTAAAATGGAGATGATAAAACCAACCTGAAAGGGTTGTTAGGAGAATTAAATAAAACAATGGATAGGAATGTTCTTGTCAACTGCAATGTACTAAAGGAATGTATATTTATTATATTGTAACATATAATCATAATGTAGGGTGAATTAGGTCTTCAACAGGTTCAAGCAAACCCATAAGACTTAGTTAACTCTCCATCACCCACAAGAAAAGGAAAAGTGGCGTAGAAAATCCAATAATTTGGAACAGGGATGGTATAGGAAATGAAAACAAGCAATGACATTCTGGAGATTATATTCTATCTGATGGACTATATTCTATTCTAATGAATAAAAGTTTAAAATTTGGAAGGTGACTTGGAAACACCTGCTCTGTCTGGACTTGTTTTTAAAGCTGTCCTTTATTAAGCTCTTGCCATGTACAAAGCCATGTATTAAACAGTTGCCATGACTACTTCCTTTGATCCAGACAACCCTATCAAACCATTTTACAAATTGGGAAACCGAGACTCAAAAAGGGTAGACAAGACTGTTATATTGTCTCATTTAGCCTCATGTAGTCCTGCAAGGTGAGTGTGATGACACCCATTTTATGGGTAGAAAAACTGAGGTCCTGAGGGAAAAAATGATGCATTCCAGGTCACATAGCTCCCCATGTATTCAGACTGTGGAAAACGGACTTGGAGGTGTGTATGGGGTAGAAAAGTCACTTGATCATGAAACTCAGCAGTGCATATTTGAGAGCTGAATGATAAAAGAGGACCCCTTGTCATGTGTTAGACCTGATGCAAAACCCCTTACATGCACTGTAGGCCCATAGGGGTTCTTACTTTGTGGATGAGGAAAGAGGCTCAGGAATATGCTTCTTGCCCAAGGCCACCCACCTGGTGGTAAACCTGGTCCAAACCCAGCTCTTATCAGCTACACAGTACTGGTAACAAGGAGTGAACCTATGGGTCTGGGACACTTCCTTCCCTCCCCTGCTCTGCTCCAACTCCTTTTCCCATCCCAGACAGGGAGAGAACAGCCCCAGGGCAGCCTAGAGCACCCTCCTCCCCTCTCTCCCCCAGCTCGGGCCACATGGATTAGGCCCAAAGACTCCACTGCTCAGGAAGCCCAGATCCCTGTAATCCTTTGCGTCCAGACCCTGGAAGGGGGACCTACCCAGAAACCTGTGCATCATCCAGCTGCCCTCCCAGGGGCTAGGCTCAGCCCTAGAGGAACAAGGTGTCCCGAGAAACTGGATTCCTGGGCAGGCCTAAGGAGTCACAGGCCTCAGGAGTCAGGCTCTGACCTGGGAGACCATCAGGAAGAGTCTCTGTGGATCCAAAGTAGGAGAAAGGCTGAATGAGGGTGCCTGAGCTGTCCTGAACACATTCTTGTCTTTTTCTCAACACAAGGGCATCCATTCATAATTGGAGGCAGCAAAACAGTGAAGCACATGCATGTATTCTGCCAGGGTTCACACCTTAGCTCTGTTACTCACCAGCTATGTTTTCCTGGGCAAGTATGTAAACTCTCTGGACTCTGTAATCACCTCCACTCTAAGACAGGTGACTAATACCCACGATACAGGGTTGGCATGAGGAGTAAATGAAATAATACATATACAGTACTCATAGGGCCAGGCATGTAGTGACAGCTCCATAAAATGCCAACTGTTTTTACTCTATGTCAGTTCTTTACTCTCTCCCTTTGCCAGTAAGTGGGAAAAATAAAGGCTTGTTGTAATCCCCCAGATTTTGAGGTGGTTTGATACACAGCATTATCGAAGCAATTCCTGACTTGTACACATAGCAAACCCAGGATCTGACACAAGACCACAATCTTAACCATGCATGATGCGGTGGGAGCACAGTGCAGAGGGACTGATTTCCTCCAGAAATTTGCTACCTAGAGGCCACTTGGGGTGAGTCTGACAGAATGAGGAAGAGTTCACCAAGCCCTGAGGAGGGGGAAGAAAATTCCAGGCACAGGGAACAACATGTGCAAAGGCACAGGGCTGTGAGTGGTGGGGTAAGTGTAAGGAATGAGCCATTACATTATGGGGCTGGAGCACGGGGGACCCGGTGGCAGCAGATGACATTAGAAAGTTAGGGAGAGACTAGAATGCGATGAGCATAGCCAAGGTAGAAGGGCTTTATCCTGAAGGCAGTGTGGAGATTGCAGAGACTAGAGAGGGCTTTCTTTGGAGCAAATTGGGTGGAATGGGGTAGCTTTCCTCTACTTCAAACCTGGGGCTTCAAGGAGACCTGTCAGAGGGGTGGCATGCCCTGGGGCTCCCTGACCAGGTAGCTGACTCTTGCCCAAGAATCCCAAAGGGGAGGGCTTGCTGTAGAAGCTGAGTGGAGGTCAGTAGAGGGAGGGTATGGCAGTCCCATGTGAGCTCACCTCAGGTGCATGCTGCCCCCAGGCCAGGACTGGGCCACAGGAGAGAACCTGGGTCATGGTTTTAGATCCAGCCCTGGAAGGTCTCCTGAAGGTGCCAGGAAGCCTTAGCAGAGAGAGACTGGAGACAACCTGGGACTGGGGGAGGCATCATAAGCAACTGGCTGGTGTAGATGCAGATCTCCACAGATGGAAGGCCCCTGCAATGACTATTCCTAGTGCAGCAATCGCAAGAGTGGCCAGGTCACAGCCTGGGCACCCCTCTGGTTTCAGCCTCAGCAAGGGTGGGCAGCTGCATGCATGCTCACCCCAGCCCCACTGCAAGAGTTCCCAGGCAGGCCTCTGCGCTCAGCTAGTTTAGGTGCAGACCGGAAGTGCAGGCACTTAACACCCTAAGGGAACAGCCCTCACACAGAGGTGCAGGAAGCTGGTGGAGAAAGCCCGGCCTTCTGTCCAAATGAAGATGACTCTTGGGAGTAGTCTGCCTGCACATCAGGCTTCCTGGGATCCAGGCTCCACCATCTAAAGCAGAAGCCTGGAAGACAGCCTCCTTTGTTCTTGGCCCCCCTCTTCTGCCTCCTGTGGTCACCTCCCAAGCAAACTACCTGCACCTAAGTCTCTGTCTCAGGCTCCACCTTAAGGGGAAACCGGACCAAGACTTTCAGTAAAGCGCCCCAGCACACAAAAAGTCACCTTAAATGCCTGCCCAGCCTGCAAAGCACTAGCTCAAGACAGTCTGGCTGGCCTGGTAAGCCCCCTCCCCCTCCCGCCTCCTGCAGCAGCCTTGGCAATGGGGAGGATGGGTGTAGGCTCCAAGTACAGAAGTGAAGAGGCCAACAATACTCTCCTTTCTAATTCACTCAAAGTTAGCAAGACATTCCCACCTCTGGAACTCTGCCCTTGATGTCTGTCTGCCTGGAACCCACTTTACCCCAGACAAGGCTAGTTACATAATTTCTGGGGTCCCATACAAAATAATGCAGGCCTTCATTCAAAAAATTAATAATTTCAAGATATTGGCAGCAGAACATTAAATCAATCTTAGGATTCTTCTGAGGACAGTGTCATGTGTGACGGCACAGGTCCCATGGCCATGAAGGAGGGCCTGGCTCCAAACAGCTGAATATCTGACTACCCCACTCCCTTCAGGTCTCTGTTTAAATGTCACTTTATCAGAGAAGCTTTTCTTGACCATCTATACAAGCATACCTCATTTTATTGCACTTCATTTTATTGTGCTTTGCAGATAATTGCATTTTTCACACATTAAAGGTTTGGAGCAACCCCACATTGGGAAAGTCTCTCAGCACCATTTTTCGAAAAGCATTTGCTCACTTAATGTCTCTGTGTCATCACATTTTGGTAATTCTCAAAATACTTCATACTTACTTGTCATTCTTATATGTATTATGGTGATTAGTGATCTTTGATGTTACTATTGTAGTTGTTTTGGGGCACCATGAATCACACCCATATATGACAGCAAACTTAATCAATAAATGTTGTGTGTGCTCTGACTGTTCTACCAATTGTTCCCCCATCTCTTCCCCTCTCCTAGGACCTCCCTATTCCCTGAGACAGAACAATATGAAATTAGGCCAATTAAGAACCCTACCATGACCACTAAGTGTCCAAGTGAAAACAAGAGTCACATGTCTCAAGAGATTAAATGATTAAGCTTAGTGAGAAAGGTATTTTGAAAGCTAGTCCTCTTGGGCCAGTTAGCCCAGTTGTGCTTGCAAAGGGAAAGTTCTTGAAGGAAATGAAAAGTGATACTCCAGTGAACACACAAGTGATGAGAAAGTGAAACAGCCTTATTGGTGAAAGTTTGATATGGTGAAAGTGTTAATGGTCTGAGCACAAGATCAAACCAGTCATAACATTCCCTTAAGCAAGTGCTGATGTAGAAGCTACAGCAAGTTATCCAGAAGATCTAGCCAAGATAATTAATGAGGGTGGCTACACTAAACAGATTTTCAATGTAGATTAAACAACCTTATGTTGGAGGAAGATGCCACCTGGGATTTGCATAGCTAGAGAGGAGAAGTTAATGCCTGGCTTCCAAGCTGCGAAGAACGGGCTGTCTCTTGTTAGGGGCTAACACACCTGGCGACTTTCAATTAAAGCCAGCACTCACTGACCATTCCAAAAACCCCAGGGCCCTTAAAAACTATGCTAAACTACTCTGCCTATGCTCTATAAATAAAACAACAAAGCCTGGATGATAGTTCATCTGTGTGCAACATGGTTTACTGAATATTTTAAGCCCACTGTTGGAGACCTACTGCTTAAAAAAAAAAAAGATGCCTTTCAAAATATTACTGCTCATTGACAATGCACCTGGTCACCCAAGAGCTCTGATGGAGGCGGACACTGAGATTGATGTTATTTTCAGGCCATTCCACAGCCCATGGATAAAGGGGTAACTTTAACTTTCAAGTCTTATTATTTAAGAAATACATTTTGTAAGGTTATAGTGATTCCTCTGATGGACCTGGGCAAAGTACACTGAAAACCTTCTGGAAAGGATTCACCATTCTAGATGCCATGAAGAATATACATGATTCATGGGAAGAGGTCAAAATATCAACATTACTAGGCAGTTGGAAGTTGATTCCAACCTTCATGGATGACTTTGAGGGGTTCAAGACTCCAGTGGAGGAAGTCACTGCAGATGTTGTGGGGACAGCAAGAGAATTAGAAGTGGAGCCTGAAGATGTGACTGAATTGCTGTGATCTCATGATAAAACTTTAATGAAGAGTTACTTCTTAGGGACGAGCAAAGAAAGTGGTTTCAAAGGTGATGGAATCCACTCCTAGTGAAGATTCTGTGAAGATTGTTGAAATGAGAACAAAGGATTTAGAATATTACATAACTTAGTGGATAAAGCAGTGGTGGGGCTCGAGAGAATTGACTCCAATTTGGAAAGAAGTTTTACTGTGGGTAAAATGCTAGGAAACAACATCACGTGCTACAGAGAAATTGTTTGTAAAAGGAACAGTCTGTCAGTGCAGCCAACTTCATTGTTGTCTTATTTTCAGAGGGTGCCACAGCCACCCCAGGCTTCAGCAGCCATTGTCCCGATCAGTCAGCCACTGGGAACATCGAGGCAAGACCTCCACCAGCAAAAAGATTATGACTCTCTGAAAGCTCAGCTGATGGTTAGCATTTTTAGCAATGAAGTATTTTTAGTTAAGGTATTTACATTGTTTACTTAGACATAACACTATTGCACACTTAATAGACTTACGTAGACAGTATAAATGTAACTTTTATATGCACTAAGAAACCAAAAACTTCGCTTGCCTCACATAAACGCCATTTTCACTTTATTGTAGTGGCCTGGAACTGAACTGGCAGTATCTCCAAGGGATACCTGTATACACTGGCCCCTGGCCCTCTCATCCACCACCTCTTACCAGGCCCCTCTAATAATTCTTTCCAGGCTCATCCTCCTTCAGGGCACTTAGCACCCCAGGACATACTGATTTTTCCTGCCACAATGTAAGCCCTGGAGGTCATCAATCCTGTCTGGTTATTGCTGTTTCCCCAGAACTAGAATGGTTTGTGAGACACGGTAAATGCTCAACAGAGATGAACCACAGGGAAGGAGGGCAGGAGGGAGGGAAGATGTTTTCTTCCCCCCCGGGGCAGGCCTGGGCTGGGGGACAGAAAATCATCTTTGAGTAGTCTCAAGTTGTGACTCTTACGCTCTCAAATTACTGAAATGAAACTCTTTCATGACTTACAATGATTGGAAACTTAAAAAAAAAATCTGACAGTGTCCAGTGAAGTCATGGGAACAGCTCTTGATTTCAACCAAGAGACCAGAAGACCCAGCCCTCAGAAAGTGTGTAAACAGGCAGTGAAAGCAAAAGACAAAGCTGTATTCTTTGGTACTAGAGAGTCGTGAGTCCCCACCTTGTTCAAGGTGGTGGTTTCGCACGCATACGTATGCCGCCCTTCTATCTACACAAACATAGCATACCATTCAGTGTTTGCTGCCTTCTTTTTCTACTTAACATCCTTGGAGATCATAGCTTGTAGGTACATGAAAGACTTACTCATTCTTATTTATGGATGAATAGTTTCCACTGTATGTATGGATTAAAATTTACTTAACCAATCTCCGATGAACGGACACTTAAATCGCTTCCAGTCTTTTGCTCATAAACAATGCTGCAATGAATAACCTTTCTTTCACCCACAAAATTTTGCCTGTGTGCAAGGATAGGTATTAAATCAAGTCTTAGAAGTAGAATGGCTGGGCCAAAGAGGATTTTGATAGATATTGGTAAATTGCTCTCCTTGGCATTGGGCTAATTTATACTCCACTGAGCAATGTATAAAAGTGCCTGTTTGCCTTGCTGACAGCGTGCGATCAAACTTTCTGGTTTTTGCCAATCTGCTAGGTGAAAAATGGAATTCTCAGTTTTCTTTTACTTTGCATTTCTCCTATTATGAGTTAGGCTGAATATCCATAAAAACACATTGTGATATTGTAGTTTATTATAAGAAATATTTATTTGGTCTCCATCCCTGTTCCTGGCACAGAACTCCTGAAATTCTTGTAATTTTCTAAGAAAACAACACTAAGAGGATCTCTTTTCTAATATTTGTCTTTGACCCTATCCCTGACACAGGGCTCCTGAAACCCTTGTAAATTCCTAAGTGATAAGATCACTAGGAGCATCTTATGTTCTATTGAGGCCTCCGGATGGGCTCCTGGGTGGCTCCTGGATGGGGGCTTCTCAGCAGAAAGACCAAGCCATGATTAGAAGTTTGAAATTTTCAGCCATACCCCCATCCTCCTGAGAGGGAATAGGGGCTGGAAATGGAGTTAATGACCAATGAGGCTATCTGAGGCCTACATGAAATCCCAATAGCACAGGGTTCGAAGAGCTTCTAGGTGAATGAGCACATCCACACCTGCAGGGTGACGCACCCCAACGCCACAGGGACAGGAGCTCCTGCGCTCAGGACCCTCCCAGACCCTTGCCCTGTGTAGCTCTTCATGTGGCTATTCATCTGTATGCTTTGTCATGTCCTTTTACTAAACTGATAAATGTGTTTCCCTGAGTTCTATGAGCCACTCTAGCAAATTAATCAAATCCAAAGAGGGGGTCACTGGAACCACTTTGACCAGCTGGTTTGGCTTGCTACTGGTGTCTGAAGGAGGGGATGGGGTCTTGTGGGACTGGGCCCTTAGCATGTGAAATCTGATGCTATCTCTGGGTAGATAGTATCAGAACTGTGCTGAATTCTTGGACACTCTGCTGGTATCTAAAAATTGCTTGGTGTTGTATGGGAAGCACCCTACCACCACCACATACATACACACAGACACTGGAATAGAGTCCAGGAACCCAAAGACACATTTAAAAAGAAACAATTCACCCACAATCCCCTCTTCTAACATTTCATCTAATTTTAATTTCCTCATTTCCTTAAGTTTACAGCCCATAGTCAGACACCATTTTTCATAGTCTTAATCAAAAAGAGAATTTAATGTTCTGCTCTTCAGTTTAATTCATTTTTCAACAAACATTTCGCCAGATACCAATCAGGTTGAACTAGATTATGCTGCTGTAGCAAACAACACCAATATCTCAGCAGCCTAAATCAAGTAGTATCTCATGTTCCCTTCACATGTCAGGTGGCTGTTCTCTGCTTGTCACCCTCACCCCAGAGCCCAGGCTGGTAGAGCAGCCTTGAGGTGCAGCCAGCCACTTCCGCGGAAGTTAACAGTATGGTTAAGGTGATGCTGGCTCTTAAATTTGCCCAGGAGTAACATGTATCATATCCATTAACATTTCATTGGTTAAAGCAAATCACATGGCCACAATTAACTTCAAAGAGTGGGGAAGAAGCAAGTATTTGACGGCCAGCACTAATGGATACCACACAAGAGCACCCAGTCTGTCCTGGCTCTCCACCCAGTCCTGGGAAAAGGGAGATGAATTAGATGTTGTCCCTACCGTCAGCACTCTCCATGGTCCTACATGAGCAGAGTGATCTTTCTGAGGCAAACATGTAACAATCATTTTTAATAGCTCCAGAATATTCCATCAATAGAACAGACCATTATTTCTTGAATGTTGCATATTCAGGATATTTTTCTCTTTCTTTCTCTTTTTCTTTCAGTATTAAAATAATGTTGCACATAGAAACAAGTGTTTGTCCATGGGTGAATGGGTAAAGAAACTGTGGTATTTATGAACCCAGACATAGATTTATTTGCTTATACCTTCACCAGGCTCTTCTTCCACAGTCACTTTACATGTTTCACAACCTTTCAAGGATCATTAACCTTGCCTTGTCTACTGTCCTCTTCCCTGAAGCTAGTTATGGGGCCCGGGGTGGAGGGGGATGTTAGCCAATAACATCTGTGTTGCAGAGCTGATACCAGACAGGGAGTCTACATGAAACATGCCAAGACTCCTCAGGTGGTGCCAGGAAGATGGGATCGGTGCAGAATTCCAAGGAGTTTCAAGACCTTTCCAGTTTCTGCCCTAACCCCCACAGTCCTTTGCCAATAGTATATAACCTGTCGGTCAGCCTAGTCAGGCAAGGAAGATTTGGGAAACGTCCCCTGCCTGCTCATTGGGCTTGCCCTTCCGATAATAAAGCATTCTCTGCTTCAAACCCAATGACTTGGAAATTGGCTTGCTGTGCATTGAGCACAGAAATCCAGATTTGGGAGTTCAGTAACACATATATAATGGAATATTAGTCAGTCATAAAAAGGAGAAACCTTGCTATTTGTGACAACATGGAGGGATTTTGACAGCATTATGCTAAGTGAAATAAATCAGACAAAGAGAAACAAATATCATATGACTTCATTTATAGGTGAAATCTAAAAAAAAACAAGCTCATAGATACAGAGAATAGATTGGTGGTTGCCAGAGGTGGGGGGGTTGCCATATAGGTGAAGAGGGTCAAAAGGCACAAAATTCCAGTTGTAAGCTAAAAAAGTCATGGGGATGTACAAGATGGTGACAATAGTTAAGAACACTGTATTACATATTTGAAAGTTGCTAAGAGAGTAAATTTCACAAGAAAATAAATTTTGTCACAAGAAAGAATATTTTGTAACTACATGTAGTGATGAATGTTAACCAGACTTCTTGTGATCATTTCACAATATATGCAAATATCAAATCATTATGTTGTATACCTGAAACAGAATGTAGTTATATATCAATTATACATCATAAAAAATGAATAGATAAAATTAAATTGCATGTAATCACATCGAAAAGAAGTAAATATTGAGGAATAACAATAGTGTAAGATTTAAATAGTTAAGTCTACAAAATTTTGCTTATGAAAATTTAAAAGATATATGAAAGTCTATGTTCATGAATTAGAAAATTCAATATTGTTAAGATAGCAGTTCTCTCCAAACTGATCTATATATTCAATTCAATCCCTATCGAACTTCCAGCAGACATTTTTTACAAAAATTGACAAGCTGATCCTAAAATTTGTATGAAAATGCAAAGGACCCAAAATAGGCAGACCCATTCTGAAAAAGGAGAACAAAGTGGAGGGCTTATACTTCCTGATTTCATAATATACTATCAAACCAAAACACCATGGTACTGACATAAGAGTAGTTATACAGATCAACGGAAGAGAACTGAGAGTCCAGAAACTAACCCTTACATTTATTATAAATTAACTAAAAATAAGACTGAGAAACAGTATTTGCAAATATCATGTATCTGCTAAAGGCCTTGTGTCTAGTATATATAAAGAACTCTTACAACTCAATCAAAAGGTAAATAATTCAATTTTAAAATGGGCAAAGGATTTGAATAAACATTTCACCAAAGAGGATACATGAATAGCCAATAAAAACATGGGAAGATGCTCAGGATCATGAGTCACTGTGGGAATCCAAATCAAAACCACAATGAATTACCACTTCATATCCACTGGGTGACTATAATTAGTAAGAAATGAAATAGCAAGTGTGAAGGATGTGAGGAAACTGGAACCCTCATACATTGCTGATGGGAGTGTAAACACAGTGCAGCCACTTTGGAAAATAATTTGGCAGTTCCTCAAATAATTAAACATAGAGTTACCATACGACCTAGTAATTCCAGTCTGAGGAATCTACTGAAGATAACGGAAAGCATACATCCACACAAAGACTTATACACAAATGTGCATAGAAGCACATTATTCATACTAGTCCCCAAAAGTGGGAACAACACAAACATCCATCAGTGATGAATGCATCAGTAAAATGTGGTATATCCATACAAGAGAATATTATTTGGCCATGAAAAGAAATGAAGTCCTGATGTATGCTACATGGATGAACCTCAGAAATATTAGGCTCAGTAAAGAAGCCAGGTGAAAAAAACACATTGCACGATTCCATTTATGTGAAATGTCCAGAGAAGGTAAGTCTGTAAAACAGAAGGTAGCTTAGCAGCCAGGGCTGGGGTGGGAATGGGTACCAGAGATCTGTTTGGGGTGATTGAGTGTTCTAAAGTTAGACCATGGTAATGGTTACACAATTCTCTAAGATCACTAAAAAGAAGGGATTGAACCTCACTAAAGGTCATTGAATTATACACATAAAAGAGGCAAATGCTATGGTATGCAAAGTATGTCTCCACAAAGCTGCTAAGAATGACATTGCAATGGACATCTTTAAAAAATGTCAAAATGTCTATTTCCTCACTGTACAAAGGAGATAATTTTCTCAGATTTGCCCCCTGATTTCAGAGGCGCTGCCTGCCTGACTTCCTGAGGCCTACCAAAGTTTGTTTCAGGCTTTGGTCTTGGGGCACGTTTAATCTTCCTGCCTGGAACCAAGAGGCCTCAGATATTTTTAGACACTGGCAAAGTCAGGACCCTTTGAAAAGACAGCTAGAGAAACTGAGGCCCAGAGACATGAAGGGCCTTGCCAAGCCTGCACAGGCATCTGGCAGTGCTTCCATCACTGCCCAACCCAGACTGGCTTCATCGTGCGGGGACAGGGGAAGCAGCCACGGAATGAGCCAGGCTCTGGGGGTGGCCAGGGGCCCCTGGGGGCTTTCCTGCCAGAGCCCCTTTAATTTCTCTGGAAACTCTGGTTCCTGCAGTTTTTTCCTCTCAGTTATACACAGTACAAACACAGTCTCACCTGGTAGGTATTAAAAAGTCTGGTCCTGTTTGCTATCAAATTTTTCATGTTGTTTAATCAAGCTTTTCCTCTCTGAAAGCTCAGAGGAAGAGATAAGGGTAGAAAAAGTCTTTGCCCAGCCTGGTTGTAATTTGGCATTAGCACCTCTGGGCATGGCAGATACCCAAATGCCAATTCTGTCCCCATGAGGTGCTTTTGTGGGTCCCCAAGAGAACTCCCTTCCAGGGATCTCACCCTGCATTCCAAGGCAGGGTGGTGGCACTCCTTAGCTGCTCCCTTCTGATCCCCACCCCTCAGTCTCTGCACCCCCCACTCACTGCTCAGCTGCAGTTGCCCTGCCCCGGGGGGAAGCCCCTTGAGCAGGGTCCTTCTCAGGGAACTCACAGCCACCTTCCTTCTCGCCCATGGGAACAGCCACTATTACCCACCACTGGAGCAGGAGCCCCCAATTCCCAGAGAAACGGGACGGTGAGCTACTTGCTAAGCCCCCACATACAGTAGGTAGTACGTTTGATCCTGACAACAAACTACAAGGTAGGCATTTTCACCTCCTGCCCCACCCTCCTTCATAGGTGAGTAAACTGAGGCCCACACACAGCAAGCAGAACTGACTGGTCTTAGAACTCAAGTTTGCCTGACACCAAAGCCCTTTCCTTTCCATGTCAAGGATCTTTTGGGCCAGACTGAGGCCACTGCTATCATTAAAAGCAAATACTTAGTGCCTGGTGGTGGTGAGGCAGGTCAGACCAGGAAATCCAGGTAGAGTGGAGGCCCAGGTTTGGGCAAAGCACAGGAGCAGGAGGGAGATAAGATTGCTCTTGGGACCCAGGCTGTGTGCCCAGAAAGTAGATCTGGAATAAAAGTCACCAGGTGATCTGTGGCCTGGGGACCAAGGGACAGGAAGGTGGAGGTGTCACTAACCAAGGTGAAAACAGTGCTTGCCAAACTTTGCTGCTAATGGATTCACCCAGGGGTCTTTAAAAAAAATACTGATGCCTGCTCCCCACCCCCCAGAAATTCTGATCTAATTGGTATGGGGAGCAACCTGTGCATCATGCGTTTTAATGTGTAGCAAAGTTTGTGGCAGGGACAGGATGTGGAGGAGAGGCAGGCAGCTCTGGACGGCGGACAGGAGAAAGGCGCACTGACTAAGGCTCAGAGAGCTGTGGCAGGGCGGGGAGCTTGGGGCCCAGGGCACAGGACTTGCCCTAAGTGGCACTTGGGAAAGATTAGTTGGAGGGCTGTGGGAGGGCAGGGCAGGAGGGGAGGAATGGAAGAGAAGAGAAGTAACAGCCTAGACAGGGCAGTGAGCTTGTATCCACTGTGCATCACCAACTTTCTGTGTGATCTGGGGTAATTGCTCCCCTCTCTGGGCCTCGGTTTCTCCATCTGGAAAAGGAAGGGATTGACCTTGATCGTAGCCAAAGATCCTTCTGGTCCCAGGTTTGGAGGAGCCTGGCAAACTAGACCTCCTAGAGTGAGAAAAGCCCAGGAGTTCCCTATCTGCATTTGTCTGGCAGGCACTGAGGTTCATGAGCCACCCTGGCCCCTCCCAGACTCCCCCGCCACTGGCCACTCGGTCACACGGCCAGACACATTGGTGGAAATTTCCTCTCAGCCCCTCTAGCCCAGCCTGGGGAATGTGGTTGTCTTTCCAGTGTCAAGTGGAAATTTCCACTGTCCCCCTGACAGCTGTGCCTTGGAGCTGGAGACCGAGATCACGGCAATGGGAGAGGGCCATTCCTAGCGAGAGGCAGCACAGGCAGCCTCCTTCAACAAGTACTTGTGGAGAGCCTCACATACTGTGTGCTGGGCCCTATTCCAGGTGCCATGGACATAGGACAGGGCAGACAGTCTCTCTACCAGAAGCATGTTTCCTCACGAGAGGAAGAGAAGACACGTGAATACTGTGAAAAAAATGAGGCAGGATGAGGAAGTGGAGTGATGCTGGGGACAGGGAGGCGGCTGGGTTAGAGACGGTGGTCGGGAAGGCCTGGCTGTGGAGAAGGCAGCATTTGTGTGATTATCAGGGGAACAGCAAGCACGGCTGCCCTGAAGCAGGGCCTCAGCGGACATGTTGAGGATGGCATGGGGAAGAGTAGGTGGTGAGATCGGAGTTTCCCAAGGGGCCTTCCTGTGGTAAGGCCTCTGGATTTTATGCTTAGTGCTGTGGGCAATCCACAGGATTCTGAGCAGTGGTGTGTGATGGGATCTGACTTCCATTTTTTAATTTGTTTGTTTATTTGTTTGTTTGACTACTTACTTTATAACCCAGGGCTGATACTGATCTCCCTACCAGGGAAGGGTTCTTCTCAAAGGCTTGTCCCAGCTTCACAGCCCACATAAGTGTGTATGTTTAGCCAGGGCAAAGACGTACTTGGGAATGAACTCATGCAGCAAATGCTGTGCAGCTGCATCGCTTAGAGGCATTTGCAGGGGCCAGCCAGTGGGTCTGACCCATCCTCCTCTGCTTGCTGATCCACATCTGCTAGAAGGCGAAGAGAGCAGCCTGCAAGGACGACGCCAACCTGGAGTTCTAAAGGCTGTGATTTCTCCTTGCTTCCTATTGGCGCCCTGGCAATGCTGTATGCGCACAGAGGCCCTTTGGATTCAGTATCGCCCTTCAGGACTGAGCTGAAAGAGGTTTCATGAAATGCCATAGGACTCTTCAAAAGTCACAGAAGGCTAATGTAAAAGTTCACAATTGTTACTTTTTAGTTATGATTCCTAAGGGTTAGGAACTCTAATGTATGTGATTAAAGGTACTAGAAATATATAAGGGAAAACATCTCTGTATGCAAGGAACGTAGGATTTGTTTTTGGTAAAAGAAGATGGGAGGAATGGAAATGCATTCATGTTGAGAGAAAAGAAGTAATTTGGTCCTAAAGTGAGGCTGGTTATTTAAGGAGGAAAAATAAAGGGCAAAATCTGAATGTAAAAAAAAAAAGTTTGTAGGTTTGTGGAAAAAGAATTTTTGAAAAGGAATTTTAATGTGTGGTCAAGCTATAGAAGGTTAAAATGAGTTTATTTAAGAATGAGTTTTAATATCAAAAATACATTGGTACAAAACTAAAATTTGGTTTTTCTCTCTGTTAAAAGGACAAAGCTTGCTTAGATTATTGGTCTGCTCTTAATAAGAATTTGTAAGTACAGTTTTTTCTTTACCTTTGATGTAATCTGCCCAGAAAAACAAAGATCCTATGTTTTGTCTTCATCAGGTCTTTGATTACTTAGAAGAAAAAAAACAGTCTTTTCAGTATTAATCAGCTAAGGCTCTTCACAAATATTTAACTTAAGTACTTGCCTGGGAAGTCTTTGTCACTGTGGTTAAATGGATAACTAAGTATTGTTTCCTAGTGACCTATGATCCTATTTGACCGAGTGTTGTAAAATATTTTTGGTATTTACAAACTTACAAAAAATCAAATTCTAAATGAAGTCCTTTTTAATCTCTAGCTAACTTTGGGATTTTTCATAGGGCCCCTGAAATACCTCAAAGAGAGACATTAAACCAATTAGGCTTATTTGGTTAAGTAATGTTAAATTACATGGGAAGTATTGTCAAATAAGTAATGATACTTTTCCCAGTGTTGCTTTTGTCCCTCTAAAAGTAAAGAGAAGAGATTGGATTAAAGAGGGCGGCGTGAGAGGTGAGACAGAGGCTTCCTCCTAAAACCTCATATAATATGAAAATAAAGCTACATCAACTACTCTTGAAAGAGCAACGGGACAGAGGACAGCAACAAACTGCATACACCTGGAGACAAGAGCAGCCCTCACAGAAAAGGGTAACGTACTAAAGATGTGGTCCTGTGGGATCCAAGCCCCTCCCCCACCCCAGCTCACCGGTGGGAGGAACAGGAACTGAGCAGGGAGGGAGTGGAGATGTGGGACTGCTGAATACCTAATTCTGGAGATCTGCTCTGGGAACACAAACCTATATTACATGGTGCTTGCATGATACTCTTGTAATTAGGGGGTAGGAAAGCTAAGACAGGCAGAATTCCTGGAGAGACTAAGAATCCAGCTGCTTGTGAAAGCAGGGATCCATACCCAGCTGCTCGGGGACAAAAGAAGGGCAGGCAGTCTGAGAGACTTCCTAACAAAGAAGCCCTTAGCAAGAGAGCTACTAAAGGGGCAAGGATTGCACGGAGCTTACTGCTCAGGAGAAAGGACAGGCAGACAAAATTGTCCGGGTGCACTCTGCCCAGCAGGTTGGGAGTTCTCACGATCTTCAGGTGCTCCAGCTCCCTGGCTGCCTACACAGCTCCAAGAACCCCTTCTGTGACAGGCAGACTTGTGCACCTTTCTTCTGGCCAGCCCCACCGGGCTTGCAAACCGGGAAATCCTTCCCTGGTGTTAAGCCAGCCAGAGGGAAGATCTGTCTATAGCAACTAAAAACGCAAAGCACAGAGGCTTATACCTGTGTGCTCAGCCCACTGGTTCAGGCAGTGGAGACAGGCATAGCAGCCAGGAAGCAGGAAATAGCTCTTTCCTCCCCGGAGGCACCAATACCACTCCCCTACAATCCCCGCATTGCTTCAGGGGCTGAGCAGCTCCAGAGAGTAGAGCTTCTGGGCACTAGAGGGCGCCATACATACACAAATATGAAACACCAAAGGAACCTGGTCCAGAGTAAAATTATGAACACAACTCCTGAGGAAGATTTAAATGATATGGACCTTATGACTCTCCCTGAAAGGGAGTTCAAAATAAAAATCATTAACATGCTCATGGAGGTACGGAAAGATATTCAAGAACTCAGGAATGAATTCCGGTCAGAGATCCAATCACTGAAGAACGCAAAGGACGGTATTAAAAGCAGATTGCATATGGTGGAGGAGACAATAAATGAAATAGGAACTACAGAAGAGGAATATAAAGAAGCTGAGGCACAGAGAGAAAAAAGGATCTCTAAGAATGAAACAATATTGAGTGAACTGTGTGACCAATCCAAACGGAACAATATTCGCATTATACGGGTCCCAGAGGAAGAAGAGAGAGAAAAAGGGATAGAAAGCGTCTTTGAGGAGGTGATTGCTGAAAACTTCCCCAATCTGGGGAAGGAAATAGTCTCTCAGGCCATGGAGGTGCGCAGATCTCCCAACACAAGGGACCCAAGAAAGACAACAGCAAGACATATAGTAATTAAAATGGCAAAGATCAAGGATAAGGACAGACTATTAAAAGCAGCCAGAGAGAGAAATAGGATCACATACAAAGGAAAACCCATCAGGCTATCATCAGACTTCTCAGCAGAAACCTTACAGGCCAGAAGGGAGTGGCATGATGTATTTAATGCAATGAAGCAGAAGGGCCTTGAACCAAGATTACTTTATCCAGCAAGATTATCATTTAAATTTGAAGGAGGGTTTAAACAATTCCCAGATAAGCAAAAGTTGAGAGAATTTGCCTCCCACAAACCATCTCTACAGTATTTTGGAGGGACTGCTATAGATGGAAGTGTCCCTACAGATTAATAGCTGTCACCAGAGGTAATAAAACCACAGTAAAGAAAATAGAACAGCTAATTACTAAGAAAATGCAAAATTAAATTAACTATTCCCAAAGTCAATCAAGGGATTGACAAACAGTACAGAATATGATACCTAATATATAAAGAATGGAATAGAAAGAAAAAGGAGGAAACAAACAAATAAACAAAGAACCTTTAGTTTGTGTTTGTAATAGCATATTAAGTTAGTTGTTAGACTTTTAGATAGTAGGGAAGTTAACCTTGAACTTTTGGTAACCACGAATCTGAAGCCTGCAATGCCATTAAGTACATACCTATCCATAATCACCCTAAATGTAAATGAACTGAATGCACCAGTCAAAAGGCATAGAGTCACCGAATGGATAAAAAACCAAGACCCATCTATATGCTGCCTTCAAGAGACTCACTTTAAACCCAAAGACATACACAGACTAAAAGTGAAGGGATGGAAAAAGATATTTCATGCAAACAACAAGGAGAAAAAAGCAGGTGTTGCAGACAAAATAGACTTCAAAACAAAGAAAGTAGCAAGAGATAAAGAAGGACATTACATAATGATAAAGGTGTCAGTCCAACAAGAAGATATAAACATTATAAATATATATGCACCCAACACAGGAGCGCCAGCATATGTGAAACAAACACTAACAGAATTAAAGGAGGAAATAGACAGCAATGCATTCATTTTAGGAGACTTCAACACACCACTCACTCCAAAGGACAGATCAACCAGACAGAAAATAAGTAAAGACACAGAGGCACTGAACAACACACTAGAACAGATGGACCTAACATATCTACAGAACTCTACACCCAAAAGCAACAGGATACACATTCTTCTCAAGTGCACATGGAACATTTTCCAGAATAGACCACATACTAGGCCACAAAAAGAACCTCAGTAAATTCAAAAATATTGAAATTCGACCAACCAACTTCTCAGATCACAAAGGTATAAAACTAGAAATAAATTTTAGAAAAAAATCAAAAAAGCTCACAAATACATGGAGACTTAACAACATTCTCCTAATCAATGGGTTAACGACCAAATCAAAACAGAAATGAAAGAATATATGGAGACTAATGATAACAACAACACAAAGCCACAACTTCTGTGGAACGCAGCAAAGGCAGTTCTAAGAGGAAACTATATTGCAATCCAGGCCTATTTGAAGAAGGAAGAACATTCCCAAATGAATAGTCTAAAGACACAATTACTGAAATTGGAAAAAGAAGAACAAATGAGGCCCAAAGTCACCAGAAGGAGGGACATAATAAAGATTAGAGAAGAAATAAATAAAATTGAGAAGAATAAAACAATAGAAAAAATCAATAAAACCAAGAGCTGGTTCTTTGAAAAAATAAACAAAATAGATAAACCCCTAGCCAGACTCATTAAGAGAAAAAGAGAATCTACACACATAAACACAATCAGAAATGAGAAAGGAAAAATAATGACGGACCCCACAGAAATACAAAGAATCATAAGAGAATATTATGAGAATCTATATGCTAACAAGCTGGAAAACATAGAAGAAATGGATGACTTCTTAGAAAAATACAACCTTCCAAGACTGACCAAGCAAGAAACAGAAAAACTAAACAGACCAATCACCAGCACGAAATTGAATCAGTAATCAAAAAACTACCCAAGAACAAAACCCCCGGATCTGATGGATTCACCTCTGAATTCTACCAGACATATAGAGAAGAAATAACACCCATTCTCCTTAAAGTTTTCCAAAAAATAGAAGAGGAGGGAATACTTCCAAACTCATTCTATGAAGCCAGCATCACTCTAATACCAAAACCGGGCAAAGACCTCACCAAAAAAGAAAATTACAGACCAATATCCCTGATGAACGTAGATGCAAAAATACTCAACAAAATATTAGCAAACCGAATTCAAAAATACATCAAGAAGATCATACACCATGATCAAGTGGGATTCATTCCAGGGATGCAAGGATGGTACAATACTCGAAAATCCATCAACATCATCCACCACATCAAAAAAAAGAAGAACAAAAACCACATGATCATCTCCATAGATACTGAAAAAGCATTTGACAAAATTCAGCATCCATTCCTGATTAAAACTCTCAACAAAATGGGTATAGATGGCAAGTACCTCAACATCATAAAGGCCATACATGAACAACCCACAGCTAACATCATACTTAACAGCGAGAAGCTGAAAGCTTTTCATCTAAGATCGGGAACAAGACAGGAATGCCCACTCTCTCCACTGTTATTCAACATAGTACTGGAGGTCCTAGCCACAGCAATCACACAAAACAAAGACATACAAGGCATCCAGATTGGTAAAGAAGAAGTCAAATTGTCACTATTTGCAGGTGACATGATATTGTACATAAAAAAACCCTAAAGACTCCACTCCAAAACTACTAGAACTAATATATGAATTCAGCAAAGTTGCAGGATACAAAATTAACACACAGAAATCTCTTGCTTTCCTATACACTAATGATGAACTAACAGAAAGAGAAATCAGAAAAACAATTCCATTCACAATTGCATCAAAAAGAATAAAATACCTAGGAATAAACCTAACGAAGGAAGTGAAAGACCTGTACTCTGAAAACTACAAGACACTCCTAAGAGAAATTAAAGAGGACACTAACAAATGGAAATGCATCCCATGCTCTTGGCTAGAAAGAATAAATATTGTCAAAATGGCTATACTACCTAAAGCAATCTACAGATTCAATGCAATCCCTATCAAACTACCAACAGCTTTCTTCAATGAACTGGAACAAATAATTCTAAAATTCATATGGAACCACAAAAGACCCCGAATAGCCAAAGCAATCCTGAGAAGGAGGAATAAAACAGGGGGAATTACACTCCCTGGCTTCAAGCTCACAAAAGCACAGACCCACAGACCAGTGGAACAGAATAGAAAATCCAAACATTAACCCAAACATATACAGTCAATTAATATTTGATAAAGGAGCCTTGGATATACAATGGGGAGATGACAGCCTCTTCAGCAGCTGGTGTTGGAAAAACTGGACAGCTACATGTAAGAGAATGAAACTGGACTACTGCCTAACCCCATACACAAAGGTAAAGTCAAGGTGGATCAAAGACCTGAATGTAAGTCATGAAACCATAAAACTCTTAGAAAAAAACATAGGCAAAAATCTCTTGGACATAAACATGAGCAACTTCTTCATGAACATATCTCCCCGGGCAAGGGAAACAAAAGCAAAAATGAACAAGTGGGACTATATCAAGCTGAAAAGCTTCTGTACAGCAAAGGACACCATCAGTAGAACAAAAAGACATCCTACAGTATGGTAGAATATATTCATAAATGACGTATCTGATAAGGGGTTGACATCCAAAATATATAAGGAGGGGGTATAGCTCAGTGGCAGAGCATTTGACCGCAAAATATATAAAGAACTCATGCACCTTAACAAACAGAAAGCAAATAATCCAATTAAGAAATGGGCAGAGGACATGAATAGACACTTCTCCAAAGATGAAATTCAGATGGCCAACAGGCACATGAAAAGGTGCTCCACATCACTAATCATCAGAGAAATGCAGATTAAAACCACAATGAGATATCACCGCACACCAGTGAGGATGGCCAACATCCAAAACACAAACAACAACAAATGTTGGTGAAGATGTGGAGAAAAGGGAACCCTCCTGCACTGCTGGTGGGCCTGCAAATTAGTTCAACCATTGTGGAAAGCAGTATGGAGGTTCCTCAAAAAACTCAAAATAGAAATACCATTTGACCCAGGAATTCCACTCCTAGGAATTTACCCTAAGAATACAGTAGCCCAGTTTGAAAAAGATAGATGCACCCCTATGTTTATGGCAGCACTATTTACAATAGCCAAGAAATGGAAGCAACCTAAGTGTCCATCAGTAGATGAATGGATAAAGAAGATGTGGTACATATACACAATGGAATATTATTCAGCCATAAGAAGAAAACAAATCCTACCATTTGCAACAACATGGATGGAGCTAGAGGGTATTATGCTCAGTGAAATAAGCCAAGCCGAAAAAGACAAGTATCAAATGATTTCACTCATATGTGGAGTATAAGAACAAAGAAAAAATACTGAAGGAACAAAACAGCAGCAGACTCACAGAACCCAAGAACGGACTAATAGTTACCAAAGGGAAAGGGACTGGGGAAAATGGGCGGGAAGGGAGGGATAAGAGGGAAAAAGGGGCATTACGATTAGCAGATATAATGTTGGGGGGGCACGGGGAGGGCAGTACAACTCAAAGAAGACAAGTAGTGATTCTATAGCATCTCACTACGCTGATGGACAGTGACTGTAATGGGGTTGGTGGGGGGGACCTGATAAAGGGGGTAGTTTAATAACCATAATATTGCACATGTAATTGTAGATTAATGATACCAAAATAAATTATAAAAAAATAATTTAAAAAAATGAATAAAGGTAAAAATAAAAAATACAGTGCTAAAACAGAATGAACAAAACAGCAGTAGACCCACAGACACTGAGAACTAACTAGTGGTTACCATAGAGGATGGGCTGTGGTGGAAAGGGCAAAGGAGATAAAGGGGCACAAAAATTCTCAATCGTAATATAAGCTGGTCATGGGGATAGTAGTACATCATGGAGAACATAATCATTGATTCTGTAATACCTTCCTATGTTGACAGATAGTAACTGCATTAGAAGGGGTGAGGATTTAATAATTATGGGTAACTGTTGAACCACTGTGTTGTATATTTGAAACCAATATAAGATTGTAAATCAATGATACTTTAATAAAAAAAATTTTTTTAACATAAAAAAAAGAGGGAAAAAGGGGCATTATGATTGCAGATGTAATGTTCGGGGGGCATGCGGAGGGCTGTACAACTCAGAGAAGACAAGTAGTGACTCTATAGCATCTCACTACGCTGATGGACAGTGACTGTAATGGGGTTGGTGGGGGGGACTTGATGAAGGGGGTAGTTTAATAATCATAATATTGCACATGTAATTGTAGATTAATGATCCAAAATAAATTATTTAAAAAAGAATACTTAGGAGAAGCTAATAAAAGAATAAGTGATTAAAAAAAAAAAAGAACATATGGGATGTGAAGAATTTCCAGGGATGTGTTGTTTTAATTTGCCTGATTTTTTGCATACTATTCAAGATCAAATAGACAACATTCACCATGTTATTGATAAGTTTTCACAAATGCCTGGATTGTTAAATTGGTTTTCTATGTTTCATTGGATATGGCCTATAATTGTATGTCTAATACTGTTAGGCATTTCTATTCCTGTTCTCCTAGTGTGTGTGCAGAAGGCAGTTGTTGGTCTTTTAAAGCTAATACAAGCATATGCTACTTTTCAAGAATTAACTTCAAGAAATAAGTGATTCCTTTTAAACAACTTTGTGAAATCATATACTGATTCCCCACCTGCATTTGCTGCAAGAAAATAATCATGTATATTGTGATTTTATCCAGAATTATAGCTGCTGGCTGTCCTCTCTTTCGTATTTTATCTCCCTGTTTGGTCCCAGGAGATGGCTGGTTAGCCAGAGACGGGTAAGATTCCTCATGGGAGGAACAACCTAAGACAGGCACAGTCGCAAGGGACCTCAGGTGAGCAACGTGGGGGCCAACTGAGGTGAGGCATAGAACCCCACCCCTCCAGACGAGAGAGACATTGCCTGTGACAAGCTATGTCACAGGCCGAGCCCATCTAATCATTATTCTGGTACCTTCCACAAATATATGCATATGCATTTGCGTCAATTAAAACAAAAAAGGGGGAAATGTGGGATTCACTTATAATTTAAGTATAAAAATCATATGAATAATCATAGTTGACTTGATTGATTATAGTAACTGAATTAGTTTCTCTGATATGACTGCCTTTGCGTTGTTCACCTTGTGAGAACTTGTTCACTATGTTCCTTGCATTGTTCACCTTGTGGGAGCTTGTTCACTGTATTGGAACTTGTTCGTTGCATGGTGAGCAATAATGTCTTGTGGATTGAAAAGTTGTTAAGCGAAAAAACCTCAAAAGTTCACATCGCAAGAAAAAATAATTTGTAACTGTATTTTGAAGGATGTTAACTAACCTTACTGTGATAATCATTTCACAATAAAAAAAATAAGTAATGATAAACCTTCTTAGGTTATACTGTGCTGGTGAATGTTACTAGTATGTGTTTTAGAAACTGCATAAAATTCTGATATGTCCTGGTATAAGGCTGTCAGTCATAATTCTAGTTTTTATCTTAAAATGTTGTATGTCACAGGAATAACCAAATTTCACTATCACATTGTAATGAACTCTAATCAGATCTTTGGCCATGCCATTTTTTAAGCCTTTTGTCATTTATAGTTATTGTTTTACTCAGATGTTTTTACAAAAGCTTCCTGCAAATCTGTTTCATTTTCAGAGAAATTCGTAGAAAGGAGCCTGGCAAGTACTCTAAAACATAGATCTATGATAACTTTCAGATCACACAGCTGAACTGGATAAGAATTTCTGAAATAGTGCGAAAACTGGATTCAAACGGCAAACTGAGGAAGATGATTATAACTTCTATGATATTGTTTAAAACATCATTGGTTCTCCAATATTTTGTTTTTTCAGATTTGAGGAAACCTTTTTCTCTTTTCTCTTAAGGTATCAACAATTTTGTAAGATACACCACTGTAAACAAAAATGAAACATTTACTTTTTCTCCGACCACTTGATCACTCCAGAATTCAAAAACTTCTGAGTATTATTTTCATGGCAAAATAGTTAGTTATTTACTTAAATTCAATGAGAATCTGTTCTCCTTGTAACATGACACAACTAGGAACATTGGTTATATTACCAAAGCTTTGACTGGAATATCATATTTGAAAGAGATGTACATAGACTTGGATATGACCAGTTTTAAGGATCTAAGGGTGACTTTACAGAGCCAATAAAGTCCCTTGAAAAAGAAAATTGACCTGGTACCTTGCTTACAAGGTTCCAGCAAAGCAGTTTTAAAAAAGAGTCTACAGGGTCACTTACTACTCTTGCTACACTTAGATAAATAACCAGGCAAAGTTTAATGCAAACAAATGTTTCAATATAAAAAATGAGGGTAATTGAAGAGAGGAGAAATTATGTTAAACCTTTGTCTGTATTAGATTCTAATCCTGTTAATTGTCTTTGAGTTTCTCTGATATACCTGTGAATTAGACTGGATCCTGAATTCTTTAGTTTCCTCAGAAATCTGGCTATGAGTCTCCAGATCAACATTTCTAGTTTTTCCCCACTCTTTTGATATGGAACTGGTAACAACAAAGACTGCCCTTCAGTTTCCTTGAAAGAAACTATACCAGGCCCTCTTCACTACCCAGATAACAGCCAAACCTCTGGGATTTAAACCTTGGGTGTACATCTCACAGCCGAAAAAGGCTCCACCTGACATCTGGTCTGTACAAGCACTGAAGACCTCCAAACCAACTGACAAGGAAGAGAAGTAGCTGACATCAAGGTAGATTGCTTCCTCCCAAGACATCAGATCAAGACTTCATACTTTATACACAAAACTCTCCTTCCCTTTCTTCCTTTTATTTTGACATTGGCCAGAAACACCATTGTCAGTATCTCCCAGGTCATTGCTAAGGGGGATAAACTTTGCCTTTCAGACAGCTGGATTTGTCACCAAAAATTCCTTTGTGAATTTGAAGTTGTAACCTGTGAATATGACAGAGATTAAACAAAAACTTGATGGCCTGTGAATGCCGCACAAAGGATCAACAAAAGCTGTGAGAACTACAGAGCAGTAGCTTCGAGTGCTACGAATACCTTGAATTTTGACCACATCTCTCAGTTAAGCTGAGAGTCTGTCAAAAAGGGTGAACTGCTAAAGAAAACCACAGGCCCAAAATGGTATCACTTACATTAAAGCTCCATGTCAGAAAACCAAGACTTAATACCTAACCTAACCACAGTTTCGGTACTCCCAGGAATGTAACTTTTAACCAGGTAAACTGGAAGTTCCCAGTCAACACTAGGAGGTAATCCCCTGATAGAAGATTCCCCTTAAGAGGGAGTTCTTACCCAAAACAATACATTCCTTGCTAATGAATTCCTTTTATACACCTCCTCTCTGTCTTTACAAATCTTCCATTTGTACAGTTCCTTGGAGCTCTCTCTGCTTCCTAGATGGGATGCTGCCAGGTTCATGAATCACTTAATAAAGCCAAGTGGATCTTCAAATTTACTGTTATGATTATTATTGTTATTTTTAACAACTCCAAGCCCAGGAAGGAAGGCTGAAGGAGATGCTCTTGGAGCTCTTGTTGCCAAGGGCAACCTCCCAACTGCCAGAAGATCACAGCTCTTCTCTGGGGACACAACAGGGGCCATGTCCTGCTCCCACTCCAGGGTAAAGCACCACAGCTGCTCTCCATGTCCCACACCAGCCCCCTCTCGGCTTTGGTAGTAAGGCTGTAATCCACGGCCCACACCCAGCCCATCAGCATCCTGTTGGCTCTCCTGTGACATAGATCCTGAATCTGATCTTGTTTGTCCATCCCATTGACCCCATCCTAATCCATGCCACCCTCATGTCTCCCTCTTGTACTCCTGCTACCTATATACATTCTCCTCACAGTGGGCCAAGGATTCTTTACAAACATAATCTGATCACATCATTCTCCACTTAAAGCACCCAGAGGCTTCACACACTCACAAAATAACACTGCAACCCCCTCATCCTGGCCCACAGGCCTGCATGCCTGGGCCCTGACCCCCTCCTTGCACCGATCCCCTTGCTCACTATATCCAGCCACCCGGGTCGTATTTATGCTCTTTCATCAGACCTACTGATTCCTGCTTGAGGGCCTTTGCACACTGTTCTTTCTGCCAGGAATGCAGTGCTACCTACCCACTTTGTCTGTACAGACCCTCACCCACTGCCACATCACTATTTGTTACATCCCTCCTTTTCTTTTTCTCCATAGCTCTCACCATAATCTTTTCTAATTGTCTGTCTCCTCCATTAGAATGTAAATTCATGAGGACAGAGACTTTGTCTTCGTTGTGCATGGCTATATCCCCAGGGCCTAAAACTGTGCCTGGCATGTAGGAGGGCTCAGTATGTATTCTGTTCAATGAATAAGTGAGTGAATGGAGATTCTTGGGTGCTCTCTTAGAGACATTTAAAGAAAAAGGAGAGGCATTTGACAAAATTCAACATCTATTCATGATAAAAACTCAACAAAGTGGAAATAGAGACAACATAATAAAGTCCATATATAACAAACCACAGGGAACATACTCAATGGGAAAAGCTGAAAACTTGTTCTCTAAGATCAGGAACAAGCAAGGATGTCCATTTTCACCACTCTTTTTCAACATAGTACTGGAAGTCCTAGCCTCAGCAATAAGACAAGAAAAAGAAAGGGCAAAATAAAATAAATAAATAAATAAAAAGAAAGGGCATCCAAATTGTAAAGAAGTAAAGTTATCACAATCTGCAGATGGCATGTATATAGAAAACCCTAATGACTCCACCAAAAAACTTAGAACTAATAATGAATTCAATAAAGCTCAGGACTCAAAATTAACATACAGAAATTTCTTGTGATTCTATATGCTAATAACCAGCTATCAGAAAAGGAAATTAAGAAAACAATTCCATTTATAATTGCATCAAAAAGGATTGAATACCTAGTGTGGATAAAATGAAAGTTCCTGTGGTCAGGATTCTCACCTGGCCCTGGTTGGCTAACTCACTACATACGTGTGGGCAATACATTGCTATTGACTCTACATAAAGAGCTCTGCCCAGTGCTCTGGGTGACATGGTGGCATGGCTGCAAGGCTGCAGGAGAGCACACCAGAGGCTGGAGTGGTGGCAGTGCCAGAGGACGGCTGTGCAGGCAAATAGGCCCAGAGGCAGAGATGGGCTTGCTGCATGCAGACTCACTCTGAGTGAACGGGATTTTAGTGATTGACCTGCCACCATGGAAATAAAATTGTGTATAACCCTTTCACCCCAGGAATGTTCTACTGTCATTTCTTTGGTCACATTGAATCCATAGTGAACCTGCCTAGGGCTGAAACCCATTGGCAAGACACCTAGGAATAAATTTAACCAAGGTGGTGAAAGACCTGTACTCTGAAAACTGTAAGGTATTGATGAAATGAATTAAAGACAACACAAATAAATGGAAAGATATATCACACTCACAAAGTAGGAGAATTAATATTGTTAAAATGTCCATACTACCCAAAGCAACCTACAGATTCAATGCAATTCCTGTAAAAATGCCAATGGCGTTTTTCACAAAACTAGAATAATTCTAAAATTTGTATGAAACCACAAAAGATCCTGAATAGCCAGAACAATCTTGAGAAAGAAAAACAAAGTTGAAGGTATCACACGGCTTGATTTCAAACTATACTACAAAGCTAAAGTAATCAAAACAGCATGGTACTGGAACAAAAACAGACACATAGATCAATGGAACAGAAAAGTGAGCCCAGAAATAAACCCATGTTTATTATAGTCAATTCGTCTACAACAAAGAAGACAAGAATATGTAATGGGGAGAAGACAGTCTCTTCAATAAATTATATTGGGAAAATTGGACAGCTATATGCAACAGAATGAAACTGGACCACTTTCACATACACAAAATATACAAAGTCAAAATGGATTAAGTTACTGAATGTAAGATCTGAAACCACAAACCTCCCAAAAGAAAACAGGTACTAAATTCTTGAACTTCAGCATTAGTAAGTTTTGTTGTGATATGTCTTCCAGGCAAGGGAAGCAAAAGCAAAAATAAATGAGACTACATCAAACTAAGAAGCTTCTTCATAGCAAAGGAAACCATCAACAAAACAAAAAGACAACCTACTGAATGGAAGAATATATTTGCAAATGATATATACAACAAAGGTCAATATCCAAAATATATAAAGAACTCATATAACTCAACACCAAAAAGAAAAATAATCTGATTAAAAAATGGGCAGAGGTACTGAATAAGCATACAGATGGCCAATAGACACATGAAAAGATTTTCAACATCTCTAATCATCAAGGAAATGCAAATCAAAATCTCATACCAGTCAGAACAGACAAATATACAAAAATACAAGAAATAGCAAGTGTTGCAAGGATGTGGAGAAAAGGAAATCTTTGTGCACTGTTGGTGGTAATGTAAGTGGTGTGACCAGTATGGAAAACAGTGTAGAGCTTCCTCAAAATTAAAAACACAAATACCATATGATCCAGTAATTCCACTTCTGAGTATTTACCCAAAGATAACAAAAACACTAGTTTGAAAAGATATATGCACCCCTATGCTTGTTGCAGCATTATATACAACAGCCAGGATTAGGAAGCAAACTAACGTCTATCAACAGATGAATGGATAAAGAAGGTGTAGTATATATTACTCAGCCTTAAAAAAGAATGAAATCTTGCCACTGGAACCACATGGATGGACCTAGAGGGTATTATACTAAGTGAAATAAAGTTGGACAGAGAAAGACAAATACCACATGATTTCACTTATATGTGGAATCCAAAAACAAAACAATGAACAAACAAACAAACAAAAAACAAACAGATTTGTGAATACAGGGAACCCTGGGGATTGCAAGAGGTGAGACAGGTAGGAGAACAGGTGAAATAGGTGAAGGGGATGAAGAGGCACAAACTTCCAATTATAAAATAAATGAGTCATGGGGATGAAAGTTACAGCATGGAGAATACAATCAATAATATTGTAATAACTTTGGTAATGTATGGTAAGTATAATGAGTGAGCATTTTGTAATGTGTTGTACAGATGAAGCTAATATGTCAACTGTACTTCAATAAAAAATAAGTAAAAAAAAATGATAAAGAGAAAAGATTGGAGAGAGGGGACATGGTACCTGAAATACAAGTCAGAAACTAGAACCAAGGAATGATCATCTTCCCAACAGCTAAACCCTCCTCCCTGACTGCCCAAGTGATCCTGTGGACAGGAGCATCTCCGGGATGGGAATCAGAGTCCATTTGGGGAAAACAGGAAGGAGGTGAGCACAGGCTCTCACAATATTGAACCCGCTGAATTCAGGCCAGAATGGGACCTGACCATCTGTGGAATGATGTTGAGGGTGCCACCTGCTGGTCTGCCACTGACTAGCTATGGAGCAGTGATGTAACCTTTTTGACTGAACCTGTTGTCTTGGGTGGAAAATAGGATAAGAACAGTATTTACTTCACAAAGATGTTTTAAGGATTCAAAAAAATGGGTTATTGCTACAGTTCACTGCAAATGGTAAGCGCTGAGAAACCCTTGGCCATCAAAAAGAAAGAAAGGAGAGACAGAAAGGAGTGACACTGTGCAGGCAGAGGCGACACAAAGGCAGGTGGCTGGGAACCCAGGGGCAGCCAGGTCCGACATGCTGGGAGTCACTCTCCCAGAAAAGATGCAGAAGTTTAAAGCTTCCAAACTTTAGCACCCCTCCCCAAAATGGACTTTTGAGTTCTTCTGGTTCAACTACCTCATTGTACAAATGTTCTGAGTCCCAGAAAGGAAAAAAATTTCTCTAAGATGCCTAGAGTTGGCAGGAAAGTCAAGTGCAGAGAGGCCGGCTGGAGACCGAGATGCTGAGATGGGTTGGCCAGGAGGATTACGAGGTCCCTGTCCTCCTCGGTCTGGAGGGAGAGGTTCTGCCCTCCTCTGTCCCCTCAGCTGCCATGAGGGGAAATGGCAGACTGAGAAGACTAGGCAGTGGCAGGAAGAGCCCTGCGCAGGGAGCAACAAGGAGAGACAGGGTGTGGCAGCGGACTGACTTGTCCTGTCCATCCTCCAAGTGCCAGGCCCGGTGCGAGGTGTTCATAAGCCCAGCACAGGCTCAGTGCTCATCCAGCCTCTGAGGGATTGTCCCCATTTTACAGATGAAGGTATAGATGCTAGTAAAGCAGAGTTGGAACTTGAGTCCCTTTCTGTGTGACTCCAAAAATCTCTGCCTGGGAGTTGAAAGGCCTGGTTTTGGGACCACAACTAACTGGCTGTAACCTTGGGCAAATTCTTTTTCCTCGTTTCAAGTCCTTCCTCTCAAGGACGGTGGACACAGGAGTCACTGAGGGCCCTTCCAGCTGGGCCCTTCCAGAATGGAGCTGACATTCTTGGAATTCTAAACAAACACGCCTCCCACCCCTCCCCGCAGCTGAGTCAGGAGGAAAGCATGCCAGAACGCCTGCAGCCTCTCATCCAGCTGTTTTGCCCCAGGGGCACAGGACAGCCCCGCCCAGGAGAAGGCAGCGCAGAGCCTCCTCCCCTTCCTCCCACCCCCAGGGCGCCTGGGCGGGGCCTCAGCCCTTGCCATTCTTTGGGGCAAATCTCAATTCAACAGTTTGGGTTAATGAAGCCAAACAATGAATCAAGCTCTTCAACTGGGTGCCTATTTCCCCCCAAAAGTTTCGAGGCTCTGGGAAGCCCACACGTCAAGATTTAGACCAGTGCTTCTCAAACCAAATTCAAAAAATGTTTATAATCTGCCAAGCACTTATATATATATACATTTGTTTTTGTTAAGCACATGTAATATACTTTATTTTGCGAGTACATATAAAATATTGGCATTTTAGCTTAATAGTCCCTTATTTTTCACATCTTATGAATATTATTTAGTGTTGATTCTGTATTGAAAACAATTTATTTTGCCAGTTTCCTCAATTATTTCTTGACTGATTTTTTGTTTTTTTATTAAGGTATCATTGATATACACTCTTATGAAGGTTTCACAAGAAAAACAATGTGGTTATTACATTCACCCAAATTATCGAGTTCCCCCCCCATACCCCAATGCACTCACTGTCCTTCAGTGTAGTAAGATGGCAGTGTCACTACTTGTCTTCTCTGTGAAGCACTTAGTTTTATAAAATGAAAGAAATACACTAGATAGTGGAGATGGTTATGCAGTATTGTGAATATACTTAATGCCACCGAATTATACATTTTAAAATGGTTAAAATGGTACATTTATGTATACTTTACAAAAAAATCTTGATAAAATGAAAAAAAAAGATGGAAAATACTAACCTCAGTTCTGTGTCCAACAGACCTTGTAAGATTGTTACAAGTTTTCCAAATACTTACTTTCAATTTCTATACTTACCTCACTGCACAGCAGTAACAGTTTGTGGCCTGAGGTCTATCAGTTCTTTGACAGGGCCAACTGAGGCTGCTGAGAGGTGGACTCTAGCTTTGCAGAGCCTCTCAGGAGATTTACCAGGAGAAAAAAGGCTACATACGGTAGGGGAATCCCTGCTCCCCCAGCAGGTAGTTCTGGATGCCAAGCCAGTCAACCCCAAGCAGCCCCAGGCCTGGCACTCTGATCTGACTCAAGGCTGGACCCATTGTGGCTCTGGGCTGGAGGGGGTTTCCCAGCTCTGACCAAGTTCACTCTGGATCTGGTGAGACTGAAAAACAATGGAACGTTATGTGGGGTGGTGGTAAGAGGGTTTGTATCACACTTTATTCTCACAGCAGCAGGTCAAGTGAGTCATGTCTGCATCCAGCAAGTCCATCTCCATCTCTGCCTCTGTTTCCACCTCCGCTCCAGGCTCTGCTCTGCCCAAAGCACTGGGTAGAGCTCTTTCTATAGCAACACAGACAATACTGTCTTATTGCCAATGGGTATGTAAGCATCAGCCTATGTAGTAGGCTGATTACATCAAGTAGATTAGGGTCGGGTGAGGGTCCTAGCCATAGGAACTTCCATTTTCCCTGCATGCATCCTTCTACTCCAGTTCATCATCCAGGACCTTCTTGATGTATATTGTTATTCAAGTGCCCTGTCAGTGGAGCTATGGGGTGGTGGTGGAGTTGGGTGAGCTGGGAGAGAGTACAGGATAGAGCTGTATTTGTAACTCCTATACCAAACTTGGCCCAAGCATCACCTTCCTATAAGGAGTCATCCAGGCCTGCAACCACACTGAGCAGCCCATCTGTGCCCCCACATCATGGCATGGGTCTCCCTGTATTTGCATTGAATGGTTGACATAAATTCAAAAGTGGTACCTGTTCCTCTGGCAGGGGGCAGTGTAGCATGCGCCTTGTTATGTCATTTCAAGAGTACGGCCAGATTTCAAGCCCTGGCTGGGTGCCCCAGTGCAGGGTTCACTCTGCTCAGCTCTGAGCAGTGGCCTTGATGGTTGGAGCTCCAGGCCTTTCTCCGCCAGACTTTACGGGGACTGGAGAGCAGGCATTGTTTGGGACTGTGTGTCTTGAGCACAGTGGTCTCTGCCTAGCCCCAGCGAAGGCCCTCCCCCATCCTAGATACTGGGGTTTCTTGCCAGTGAGGGGAGTGGAAGGCCACAGATTGGGAGCCTGGGGCTAGAGGCCCCCTGGCACACCCCATTCTGTTGAGGTGGTGGCCATGGGCATCTGGCTAATCTGTTTCTTTCTTTGGATCCATTTCACAGCCCACTTGCCCCCAGTAGGACTTGGTGCTCAAGGACAAGGAAGGTACTGCTCTTGGCTATGACAGGCAATGGCTGGGCCTTTTCAGCTATGGGCCACAGCCCCTCCACCGAGGCTGCTGCATTTCAGGGCTCATCAAGCCCTGCAACTGTTTTAAAAATCTGTGTGTGTACAAGTCAGAAAACCTTCCCTGTACCCCGTAAGTGCAGAATGCCAGCTTCTGCTAGCAGAGGCCTCAGCCACAGGGATGCTTTGGACCTTCTGTCTGACCTGGGCAGAGAGAGGAGAGGCAGATGGCAAGACACTTAAGTGCAAACAATTTTGGGGGCCTTTAAGTTCATCTCAGTGCGGGAATCCTCACTGGCCAACACATGGTCCCTGAATTCAGGGGTCTGCAATCTACCCAGGTAGAGAAGACCCAGAACCATCGTGGACTTGGGAAGGAACTTCCAGGGCACCTAATTCAACCTCCCAGCCAAAGGGTTCAGCTTGTCTGTAAGAAGCCTGGCCTTCATATTCTTGTTCCCAAATGAATCACCTTTACCAGTGATTCAGACAACCAAAGTTATAGTAATGTGACCATACTTACCTGGGAGGACAGATTTCTGTGGGGTGCTAAAACATCCCTGAAATCAGAACTCTCCACGGGGAGTAACACCCACAGAAGCTGGAGCATCTCATTAAAGGACTGCAGGGTGGGGATGACACCTCTCCTCCCCAGAGTAACAGGAAGTAGCCACTAACTACCTTCTTGAGGAGGGTGGCCCTGAGAATTATTTGGGACAATCAGAAGGGACGCCAAGCTGCCAGGGCAACCCCCTCCCTGTGTGGGGTCTGGAGTCAGACGGGTGGGGCTAGACCCTTCCCAGTTTAGGACCTGCCTAAACCCCTTTACTTCTCTGTACTGTGGAGGTAACAGCACCTCTCTCACAGGGCTGGCCTGAGGAGGCAACTTACATAGCAACACCTGAAAGTAATTGCTCCATGTACAGTAGTGTAGTACCAGTGCCACCATTTCCTCAATCAGCTGTGGAAAGGTTTTGTTCTCTGCCTTACTTCCCACATTCAATGGCAAGCATTCCAGTTGCTCAGGGCTGAGTGTCACATCTATTGCTCCAGAGCGCAACGGTCCCCTCCAGCTCTGACCCCATCGCCTCACCCCTCTGCTGCTCCCACAGCCTCCGGCTGTCACCTCCATACCTTCTCTTTCCAATTCATCCTGCCCGTCTGCATTTTCCCTCCCTCAAAATGGCTTTGTTCATGAACCCTATCATACCCATGTTCCGAAGCCTTCAAAGGATCTTAGGACAAAGGGAGTGGAGAGGGTATCTTTGTAGAGCCTGCCATGAGCCAGAACTGTGGCAGGTTCTCCTTGCATGCACATTACACGCTTGCCAAGGGCTTAATGATAGTTTGGGTTCATATCTGACTTCTCAAACAACTGGCTCAAGTCCTTCCTCCTCCACTTAGCTTCCCAAGTCACTGAAGCCTGTGGTGACTCCTTCACCAGACCAGCACAGCACAGTTGGTTGGTACAAGCACACAGCTAAGAACAGTATTCTCAACTACGTTCTACACTCTACACAAGCACAGGATGTGCTGCGAACCCATCTCTTCATCACCAGCATACAGCCTGGCATGGAGAACATTCTGGATGTTTATTAAATGTTGATTTAAGGCCTTCTTCCTTCACATTCCTGAAACCTCTTTTCTACCAAGCCAGCCCATCACCATGTCCAAGTACAAAAGCTGCAGGAAGAGGGGACACACCCCCCTTTCCACCCAAGCCAAAGGGAATAGAGTGTGCTCCTTGGTGACAGCCCCCAGGCTGAGGTCAAACCATTCTGGCTTTAAGACATGTGAGAAACGCTGCTGGGAGAGACTGGCCCCACTAGGAGAGATGCATACCTGAGCTCAGGACAGAGACCACTCAAGGCCAGACAATGCACACATACCCCAGAAGTCACAGGCAGCCACTACTCCTTTCCTCAAAGTTATACGCAGACTCTGAGTGGAAATTGCTCAACTACCCTAGCTCAACCTCACTCTATCTGGGAGAAAACTGAGGCCCAGGAATAAGTACCTCTCCAAAGGTAAGAGGCAAAATACAAAGGCCAGGGTTTTGATTTTGTGGGTAGGATGCATCCCCTTCAGTTTCCTGTGACACTTTGCTCTCACAAGGTGGGAAACTCAGGACCACTTTCCGATACTAAGACAGGCCACCAGGGTCGGCTGTAACTAACTGGGGGACCCTCCCTCATCCCATCCTGAAACTTTTCTTGCCTTTTCCCGTGCTGTCCCTTCCTACACATCCTACATAAAAAGCTTACTGCCATCTGTAGGACACCTAGCACCATTACTCCAAATTTCTATCAGCTACTCACATAGTTTTAGATCCCTATAGGCACCATCTCACCCTGTAAACCTCTACCACCCACTAGGTGCCAGAGACGGAGGATTCTAGGATGAACGAAGCTGAGTTCCTGCACGAAAGCTTCATTTTGTCCTACTTATTTGGTTATCATCTGAACCTATTGTTATACCGAACTACACTTGTTCTTGCCAGCCTACATGGCTGTAACTGTAAATTCAGTTTTTTTCCAAACTCCTACAACTCATTATCTTGGTCAACTCAAGTCACGCAAAAGCAATATAATTTCCAAATCAGGAATAGAAACTTAGCTCCCTCACTAGCCTCTGGCTGAATATAGTTGTCCTTATTTATACAGAGCGCTGAAACACAGTTCTAAGCAAGCCCTTTATACACATACATACAAGCTCATTTAATCCTAACAAGAGAAAAGGAAGCTTGAAACAGGTTAATTATCCTCTTAAATCTGGTAAAACCCAAACCAAGATAAAGCCAGAGCTACAGAGGTGCATGTGTGGCTACACATAGACTCCATTGCAGTATTAGCAGCCACCCTGCACAGTCACGATAGGTGCATGGCTTCCAAGCGCTTTTATACAGTCCTCTGAGAAGCAAATAACCACATGTAATTAAGGCTATTTCCCAAATAGCATAGGAAAGCTGCCAGAGGCTTTCCCTGAATTGAGACGCAATGCTGACAATGGTGATTACGGCCTCTGGATAGGAGATGGAGTTAACTGCCATCCTTAGCCATCCAGTCAAACAAGTATCCTACGGAAAATGAGGTTCCCTTTAATCACCAGAGTTTTAGTAATAACTGAATTCTTGAGTCCTGGCTTCTCTGGCAGGAAAGTGTTAGGACACAGCCTGACCCCAGCTGTAACATAAAGCAGACCAGCAAACAACTCTAACTAGGATATAACCAAGATTTCCTCTCAATTGTTCTCTGGAAATACCTTTTGTGCCTTTAATCTGCCTTTTAAACAGGGACACAGGAACAAAAAAATGCTTGTTTGGAAATAAACATCTGAAAGACTATCCCAACAGCTGATCTGGGCCAAGGCATCACAACAAAGTGATGATTGTGGAAGGGCACAATGCAAACCACTCTGGAACTAGCAACTTGGGCAGAGAACTTGCCGTGATGGGTGTTGCTGGGTCTTTCTGCTAGCCCAAAGGCCCCTTCGGGAACCAATATAAACAAGGAGGGTCTCTATCACTCGACAATTTGCTACCTGGACAGAAAGAAATCACTGCCATCAACAGCACTGTGCAGTTTTATTAACCATTCAAGTACAGTAGCATCTCGTAAGATCGGGACAGAATTGGGATTTAAAGTGAACAAATAATTCAGCATCTAAGAGTTTGAAAGAAGCCACTACATACTCTTCACAAACATGTTTTCACAGAGCCAATACAGTACTAGCCATTAACCCAGTACACCAAGTGTACTGAAGTAGAAAAGATGCAACAAGAAAAATAGCTACATTAGAAAGACTTCAACACTTTAGAAAAAGAGTAAAACACTTTTAGTTTCTCCCCTTTAGCCCCTAAAACAACATCATACAGTCTGGATCTACCTATATGGTCCTACATCAGCTTCTAGAATATTTGTCAGGAGGGCAAAAATAAAATGACACTGGCCAGTACAGTCTTTGGATATTTAGGAAGGGGAGGGGGAGAAAGTCAGTTCTTAGAACAAATTAGTCAGCTTCAGTCTCATCAGCAGGATCTTTGGATTCTTTGTTCTTCCGTACTTCTTCAATGTGCTTGTCCTGTAAAGAAATAGTACCTATCATCAGCCTAGTAAGAGCCTGTTAAGTCATATCCCCCTCAAGAGGCCCAATTCAGCATCAATACATATATTATTATATATATAATAATTATATATACCTATATGTCATATTATATATAAAATTAACAGGAATCATGTAATTAGAGCTCTAAGACATCATCTTTGAACTTGAACTTTCTGAGTCACTCATGAAACCTCATGACTGAACCTTTCTCCTATTGCTCTTTAAAGAATGTGCTCTTGTGCTGGTAATTATTGAATATTCTATCTTATTTTCAAATAAGATACCTCTCATTTAATGTGTTAAGCCCCCAAATTGGGAACAGAGACACCAACCACCTTTGATCAAGGCAATTAGTTCAAGCCACTTCACTGGTGCATCAAACTTCAAGTTCTTAACCCCTCCAAGCAAGGGTGGGCCACCGACCTTCTCTCGCAAGCGCTCCAGTTTGGCAGCCATCTGCGCCTCTCGGTTCTCTTTGTTGGCTTCCATTTTATGGGTCAGCTTCTCTTCTGCCATTTTACTGAAGTTGTTGTTCTCTTCTATTGCTTTCTGAAGCACTTCTTTCTCATGCTCTCGTTTCTCAGCAAGCTGCTTCAAGACCTCAGCTTCATGGGACTGCAAAAAGTTTAACAGGCTAGGTTCCCTGAGAGGTATTTAGCATCAGTTAAAATTTCAAAGGAAATTATTACTTAGGAGGATTGAAAAGAGGCAGAAAATTAGATCTCTTTAAGTCAGGACCTGAATTATCTGTATCAAAGTACTGTGATCATAACTCTTTTTCATGTTTGTGTTTACTTTGGAAACAGCCCACATTTGTCCAGATATTCTAACCCAATTATTCCTTAAGGAAATCCTTTTTAGATTTAACTGCTTAATGGTATCAAGATGATACATATCACTCATGTACTTATGAATGGAACTTTATTATAAAAAACATTTTGGTTAATTTCAAAGGTTACCCAAATAAAATTAGCTATTATAAAAAAATGTAACCATACTGGTCAAAAGAAAACACATGAATGACAGAAAAATTTAAGACCAAGCCTCCAGATTACTATTTAAGCCAGGATGATTTCTGTTTCAAGGAAAAGATTATTAGCTTTTCTCTGAGGAAGCTGCATTAACTTCCAGACCATTGGAGTATTATCACAGGGTACTTCCTTCAACACACTCAGAATAGCTTGTTACCAAACATATTCAAGTATGTTTGCAAGCAACAACTTGCAGGAAAATAGAGCATCTGCCACTGGCTCTGTTAATTCTTTTCTGCAAAATCCACCATGAGAAGAGTTTCACTGTAATTTAGCCAGTTACTATGTAAAGCACAGGCTAATACTACAGGGCCAGGGCCGATTTCTAAACAGCTTCTCTGTCCAGCCTTCAACTGCATCTCTTCAATGAACTTCATCAAACTCAATTTCATGAACCTAAAGTACAGAGCAGGTAGATGACAATGCACCACTACAAACACTGCCACTCTTCCTGGGAAAATGATGTGCAGTGTTGGTAATGGGTCAGTGCACATACCTACACATGGCACTTGAATGTGCATGGCTCCCACTACAGCAACTTACAAAGGGGCTTCTATGTGCATAAATGTGGTTAAATAAACTAGACTTCAAATGGCACTAGCTGTATTGGTCAGAGGTTAAGTTACTATTTCACCTTTTCATGCCTTAGATTCCCTAATTTTAAAATTAAACCCACTCACGCCAATCAGGGTTGTTGGAAAGAGGGACTAAATGAGAATTTATATAAGGTTCCTAATGAACAGATAATGCTGAATGGAAGAAATACAACATGTTAACAATGGTTGTTTTTGAGGAAGTAGGAAAATGAATATTTTTAATTTCCTTTTTATAAACTTCTGTGGTTCCCAATTTTTCAATAACAAAGTAATATTTGCAGATTTTTCTGATTAGTTTTTAAAGACGACTACTTTATAGCAGAATTGCTTAGATAAGAGAAAAGCTGCCACAATACCAATGTGCCAGCTGAGCCACACAATCACATTACTAGCAATTTAAAATATTTTTATTGTATAGCTCTCAAAAAACAAAGCAAAAAAACCAGTCACACGTACAAATGAACAAAACAACCACTCCCAAACCTAAAGGGACAAAGAATCACCCACCAACAAATCAATTTTTCAAGGCAAAACCGTGAGAAGCATGAACTTTGGTTCAGACAGACCTGGGCTTGAATTTGGCTCCAGTACTTAACTAGCTATATGACTCGGGAAAATGACTTAACATTCCTAAGACCATTTTCTAATCGCAGCATCTCAGACATTGCCTACTCTTTAGGGTCACTGTATCAAAGGAGAAAAATCTAAGTAAAGGAATTGGTACATAACAGAAGCTCAATAAATGATGGCTGGTCTTTTCTTCCAGCCACTGGCATATGTAATTTTCATAGCTACAATCGTTTTCCTCCTATTATGGAAATAAAACTGATTTGCCACATTACTTTAAAAAATATTGTTTTCTGTGAATTGTGATGTTTACCTTGCGTCTTTCTTCTGCAGCTTCTAATTTCTTCTGAATTTCCTCCAGGGAAAGATCCTTCTTCTTTGGAGGGGAAAGGGGGAATTCTGGGACGGACTCTTTTGATCGAGGGCTGAGAATCAGCTCAAAAGCCTGGCCTGAGGCACGCTTTTCCAGTTCTTTCACCTGGATATCTGGATTTGATCATATTTGTAATGTATTTATAAAAACAGGGTTTTCCTGTTCTAATAAACTCTCCTATTAATTGTCTAAAAACCAAACTAATTTCATGAATAGAATTAGGGCTAATGAAAAAGCTGGTTTCAGGCAAAAAATTATCTAAATAAAATACCACCTCCCAGAAAAACAAAGCTCAACATTTTTGGATCAATAAATACCATCCTGGGACATCAGTATTTGACAATCACTTTCATGAACAAAACAAAGACTTGTGCAAAACCCACAATTTTGCTTTAGAACAAGTCAAATAATCCAATTTTGAAACAATTAATTATGAGCTCTCAGTAACATCTAAGTGATCATTTTTTCTTCTTTATTCTCCAATTATTAAAGTTTTTTTTGATAAGACCAAAACACAAGTGCCCAATTAATGGCTTAAGACCTGAACCATCTTCTATTATAAAATTGTAAGCCCATCACAATTTCAGCTTTTCCAAATAGATTACCTACCAGAAGAGGCCATGGCGAACAGAAGAAACTGGTAGTGTATTCTACACAATCCACTGGCAAAGAAAACCCTGAAAACGATTTTCAAAAGCATGCAATCAATTTCTTTGCATTTCTGTATGTTATCGATCCAATGGAACCTCAAATCACATTCACATAAATCAATGTCAGAAAAATCACTACGGTGAAATTAAGACATTACTCTAGAAAAATATAAAAATTTATAAAGTAGCGAACCATTGGGAAATCTGAAATGAACAGAACACTGGTTCCAGAAAACCAAGTTAACTGAGTTTGTCTCTTCAAAATACAACGCTCGGATTTTAAGAATTAGACGAGGTTAAGACACATGATTCCTCCACTCTAAATCCGCCCCCACCCCAAGAGTGAGAAGATATTCCAGATTCAAGAGTGAGACCGGAGCCATCTTAATACTGCCTACAACTCATTGTGCAAAATGAAATACCCACCCCTGCTTTGTCTGTGTCTGCCACGGTGGAAAACAAAACGCCCAAGCTAACATTAACTAATAATGTCGAACTCCTATTGTTCCTGGCTTAAGCTCCTACTCCAATAGCGGGCAAAATTAATTGGTTTAATGACCCTCTAGGTTTTAGGTTGTAATACTTGCTGCCTATGTCATAAAAAATTCTACATCCCTTCTTGATTTAAGGTCATGATTCTTTTAGATCCCAGGCTAGTATCAAGAATGTAGGTTTACAGGTTTCAACAGCTAGAAATTAAAGTCAGTGGCAATAAAATGGTCTCAACCCCACAGCATCAAACGCGGCACAGGACTCAGAATGGGCGTGGCCCTGGCCGGAGGAAAAGCGGCCCCGCCCCCCGCCAATCAGAGCACGCCCTGTGCCTCGGCCCTGGCCCCGCCCTCTTGCTCCCCGCGCCTTTTCGAATCTCCGAGAACTCACAACACCCCAGAGCCCGCGCGCGTGGGAAGGGGAGGGGTGGGCGGGGCTAACGGTCCTAGCTGGATAACTCCGCCCTGCCCGGGCTCGACTCGCGCGGACACCCCACCCCAACTCCCGCCAAAAACACCTCGAGCACACCCCCACCCCCATCTCAGCTCGGCGGGAGGGGCCCCCGGAACAGGCCTTCGGGTAGCCCCGCCATCCGCTCGCCACCTCCTCCCTTCGCTCTCACCCAACCTGCCGCCAACCTAGCCATCCAAGTCTCCCGCCGCGAGGACACGAGAGCCCTCGGGGGGCGTCAGCCTCCCCGGTGCGGCCCCAGTCAACGGCTGAGGGCGACCTGGGGAAGGGGCGCGGCCGGGCTGCCAGGCGTCCAGTCCGAGGACGCTGTTCCACGGGGGCGCCGCCCCGCCCCCTCAGACAATGGGGACCCTAGCGGGGCCGCGCCTGCAGGGAGAGGGAGGGAGGCAAGCGAGGGAGGAAGGCAAGCGAGGGAGGGAGGCAAGCGAGGGAGGGCCCACGCCTCCTATTGTCTCCTCCACGGTACCCCGGGGTTAACGCTCAGGGTTCTCCCAGCTGGCGGAGCCCCCTCCCCACAACAGCAGAGCCCCCAGGGAGCCGGGACAAAGCCGAGGCTCCGCCCGGGCCACACACAAAGCAGAGCGACCCCCGCCCGCCGGCCCCTCTGGGGCTCGCCCCGCCCGGCGACCTCCAGCAGGGGTCGGCTGCTAAGGCCCGGCTCCCCCTCCGGCCGCGTCTCTCTCACAGCCCCCAACAAGCAGCCGCCGCCACCTTCCTCTAAAGCCCCGCACCTACCTTACCGGTCCAAGCCGTCAGACCACACTCTGAGCACCAACCGACCCGGGCGCTCACAAAAGCGCCACACAGCGGCACGTGACCTCCCTGCAGGGCTCCGCATTGGCTGCGAGCGGCGGCACGTGCCGGCCCCTCCCCCCACTGCCCAAGTGTGCCCCGCCCGTCGGGACCCCAGGGCGCTTCGGGAAGTGTAGTTCAAGCTAGCTGGGCAAGAGGACAATGCGAGGGCTGGGGGGATGTTTGGCTGTGTCCGCAGGTCCGTCGGGTCGGTTCGGGCCGCAGAAGGGGGCGTTGCTGTGACCCCTAGCCTAGGCCTGAGCCACCTTTCCCATCCCTAAGAAAAGGGCGGGGCGGGCGGGGCGGGCGTCCCTCCCTACATCTCAGAGGGTGGTGGTCTAGACTCCGCCTCTGTTCAGCTACTTGCCCCGCTTCGCCCCACGAGTAGCCCTCGGACAACGCAGTGCTCTTCCGGTGCCCCACCCCGTGCCGCCACCTAAGACCTCCGTGCCCTTGCTACAAGGACAATGCCACTCTACGCCCGTGTGAGACCCCCTGCTCCCGCGCCCTATCTGGACACCCGCGTGTAACCTGCATTGTAACATCACCATAATCCCTAACCCACTCAGCCCTAACAAATCACAGGCGTGGCCCTTTTCTCACCGTGTTCTCCTTGGGTCCCTCGGCTGGTTACGAGACCAGTGGAGAGAAGGCGTGGGCTCTGGAATTTGATCTCTTTTGGTTTAACAGTCACTCTCCTTAAAAGCAGACTCCATCTGTTCTGCCTCGCCTTTTCTTGATGCTAGGAAGCGCAACAGCAGTCCTAGACTACACAGACCGCAGTTAAGTGTTGCTTTTGTTCTTGGAGCACGTGTTCCCCAGATCAGTACTGGGCCCTTTTTAAGAATCAAAACAAGTCACAAGGTCAGGGTTCCTCCTGGTCTGGATAGATCAGAAGCACAGCAGAGGCACAAAGGAAGTTGGTCTGACTTTGACTTTGGCTGTCTTAGAATGACTGGCCTCCCTCTTCCCCCAAAAGACCAAAGGAAAAATACATAAAATGAACATGGTTCCCAACCCCTCTTCCCATTCCGTGGAACCAGATTGTGTCCTGGGTTGGTGGTCATTACACCAAGGCACCTGCTTTGAGATCATGACTGGGCAGGAGGGCACCTTCATTTTGCCAATTAATGGCCTCCGTCTCCCCAAACCAAGAAACAAATATGACCAATTCTGCTGAAATCAGCCCTGATTTTAAAAGACAGCTAGTCACTAGGGATGTACTAGAGATGAGGTGCCGGTGACAAACTGGACCATACAGGCAGCAGACACACCACACAAAGCAAACAATTAGCAATAGGCTGTTGCCTGAAATATGCTTGTTGAGGCATTTTCTCCAACAATCGCTCTTGTGTGGGGTCGGCCTCTCCCCCGCCCCCCAATCTACGTGTTTGCCCTTAGCATGTGATCAGCACCAGGAATAATTCAGATTCTGAGCCCTGAAAGGCTTCTCTCTCTCACACCAAACTTAGCCACGAAACAGCCAGGTGTTTCCATCTGTCAATTTTTTGAGCAAGATCTCAGAAATCGTTAAGGCTAGAGAGGAGTGGGGATAAGAACTCGCTGAGAAGTGGCAGATTGGCAGGCAACATGAACAAGCAAGGCATCCAAGGCCAAGAGGTCTATTATCCCCGGAACAAGCCTCAATCTTCAAGTCTTTGTACTTGATCTGGAGGTTTGCAGAGGAAGGTCCCACCCATTCGATGCATTTTTTTTTCATACAAGAAATTGCCAGGCAAAAATCTCACATTTCTGACTATTAATGTTGTGACAGGAAAAAAAAAATCTTTCAAAACACTGATTATTTTAAAACACTTACATGCTTCCCCCCACCTTTCCTTTCTCCCTAGAGCAGATGTCTATTTCCATGGAAACCACAGCTAGAAAGGAAGATGTTAGAACTCATGTAGATTTTTAGTCTTTTTTAACGATGCCGATCTCTGTGACAAGCATTTCCTGAGATCCTCACTGCTGCTTGAGGACTGAGCCCTGTGCTTTAGAGTGCAGCTGACTTTCTGAGAACCAGACCAGAGCTATTCATTATCTACTCTTTAGGGTGTCCATGTGTGAGCCCTGGAATAGGAAGGGCTTTCAACTGTAAGGAGGAAAAAAAACATCTTTGCCACTTCACTTTGGAGAAGGGCGGCAGCTCTCTTCTTGGAAGCTTCCTGAAACTAACTTCAATCCACTCCCTCCTGAAGTGGCAGCAAGGAGTTAATGTTCCCATCTTGGAACTGCCTATCTTTGCCCAAGAGAATTATTTTTTTCCTCTCTCAGATGGCGTGGTTGGATGGCTGTGGAGCTGGCTGTGGCTATGGGTTTGCACAAAGTGAAGTCGAGATATGGCAGCTATCCAGCTTATTTGATCTGTGTAGACAGCTAAAGGAGAGCACTTCAGGCTTCAAAGTCCAGAAGGGATGTCTACACTGATCAAAGAGCTGGGCTGTTGTCAGATCTCCTCTATTCTGACAGAGCACCGGAGGCCTTTGTTCATTGTTGGTTCTGAGGCTGCAGGGGTTGTCTCCCACGTAGGCACTGCTGAGTTCCTCCGCTCCTTACAGGGCCTGTCCTTGGCAAAACAGTGTCGTGGGAGACGTTTTCTTCTTGTCCCCAGCCTCTCTCTTCCCTTTGTCCCCTAATCATTAGGCATTGTGCTTTAACACTCCCTTCCCTGTCCAAACCCTGCCTGTAGATCTGCTATTTTACATGCCTCTGAAGGGACTCAGAACAAGCCTCCCCAAAATGTGCCACTTTGGCAGGTGGTCTATTTTGAGCAGAAGGCAGTAGAGAGCCTGCAGCCTCAAGAGAAACTTTAACCCCTCCCTTAACTATCTAGAAGAATCTAAATTGGGGTCTTTCCCAAAATAAGGGTTATTACCAGACATGAATATATGAGTGACCTGTCTGTAGAGCAGGGCAAACATCTAATTACCAAATATCTGCTCTTCTTGTTGCCCTGTGAATTGCCCTTCTGGCCTTTGAAGCTCAGGCCCACACCCCATTCCTTAGCATAAGACAGCACATATGCCTCATTGTACCTTTCTGTCTTTGAATCTCTCATGTATGGGGGGTTCACATATATATGAAATTAAGCTTGATTTTCTCCTGTTAATCTGTCTCATATTAACTTTAACTCTTAGACCGTCCGGAAGAACCTTGAAGGGTAGAGGAAAATCTTTCTTTCCCAACACATGCATCCCTCACTAGACTATGAAGTCCAAGAGGACAAGGGTTGTGTCTTATCTTGGTCTCCTTCATGCCCAGAATCAGGCCTGGCTTCAGATGGTAGGGCCTGGATGTTTGGAGCCGACTCTAGGCAAGAACAAAGCCTTTCATCTTCAGCTTCCTCCTCTGTAATGCCAGATGCCTGCACCATGTAGAGGTGGTGTGGGCTAAATGAGATACTGTACATGAAAGCACTTAGCACCACGACTGGCTCATCATAAGTGCTTAACACTTGTCAACTATTATTGCTAGGGAAGTTTCTTGATTACTATAGGTTATTGAAAGAAAGAATAAATGAATGAATAGTAGACTCATCTTTTGGTGTGAATCATAGTCACCGAATTACTCTTCCTTTGGGGTAGTTTGAAAAATTCAATTAAACATTTTGAATAGTTAACACATTTACATAGTTTAGAAATAAAGTATAAAAAGTCCTCCTCCCTTCTCTACCCCCATCTGCCAAATTTGCTACCTAGGCCTTCCCCTTAACCACAACTACTGTTTTCAGTTTCCTGTGTATCCTAGAATTTCTTCAGGCACACACACACAAGCAAATTTGTGGGTGCATTTTTTTTTTTAAGTTTAGCTTTTAGTCCTTTTAATATTAAGACCTCATTTTCTTAAATATCCAGACAACTCATTGAGACTTTAAGCATGAGAAACTGCTTTGATAAAACAATTAGAGAACCCTTTGCAATCTTTCAACATTAAGAGCAGATGAACAGTTTAAGAAAACTTTGTCTTTTTAACTGAAAACAAAATTCTAATTTTGCTTTGTACTTGATATTGAGACTCATTTGCTTTAATTTCACATAGCATGACTCTATCAATTTTTCCAGAAGCTTTCTACAACTTTCCTTTTACATTTAGTGTTCTCCCTCTTTAAGTAAACAGCTGTATTTTATGACTTTAGGTAAACTTAGGCAGCTGATAACCATAAGGACATGTCCATTTCAGTTCAACTTAAATTTGCATTAATGCCTAATATCTTTTATTCTGGAAGTTTTAGAATGCCCAATTTTCACAAGCACTTGTCTTTAAATAAATTTTTATTAATACCGTCCGGAGGTAGAAAAATATTTTTCATTTACACGCTTAGACACACAAACATACAGATTGAGACGTAATGACTACAATTAGCAACACTTTTCATAAAAGAACATATACACAGACAGATAAACTGATACAAAGATTTGAGTTACTGATATCCAGTTGCTTTCTGTCCTTTTAGCTTATTTGACTAAAAGCATCTCAGTTTTCAAGAATACACTCTAAGGGTGAGCAGTTTACATAACTGGTTTAAGGTTTAGATGGCCCCAGACTAACAGGGCTGATGAAGTCTCTGAACTGATAGGGACTGTGTGTGTCCAGGGGGCTGGAAATGAAATGCAAGTACAATCCTAGCACCAGTCATTTAAAGCCAGACTGTATTGCAGAAGATAAATTTCTTCCGGTTCAGGGACTCTAGTTTAAAAACCTCCCAATTATTGAGGATAATGACGAACCCAATAGGTAGTATAGATTTTCACCAAAATAATTTAGAAAACTAGTTCCATATTGTAGTAGTCTATAGGTCTTTTGACTATTTTCCTTCCTTGTGGCAAAATAAATTTAGTGGCATAACCTTATTATATTGTATACTTCTCTCAGGGGCCAAGCCTTTCCATTAGAGAGTTTGTATTGAGGCCAGGCTTGTGTGCAGAAGATAAAGCACTTCTTTTTCAGGGGCTGGGGATCAAATTGCTCCCAGTTCTTCAGAATGCATGCCAGAGGCGTGTCTGGCTTTAAACTTAAAGAGGATGCTCCCATCTCCGAAGTTGTCCCGGACGAGCCCCTAAAGATGATGCCAGGGTTCTTGTTTGCGGAGTCGAAGAATGAACTTAGCAAACACCCAGGGTGGGAGAGCCAGGGTAGAGGCTTTTATTTAGAAATAAAGTGAGACGAAAGAACTGGCTTGTGCCAGGAGGGGACAAGAGAGCCCCTGTAGGTGCATATTCTTATACCTCCTTTATATTACAAATGGTAGTCTACTGTAATTTTTCTGCACTTAGAATTTTTTGACTTCACAATACACATTAGGGATCTTTTCCCTGTTCATACATCAAGCATTTCCTTACTGGGATCCACTGTATGAATGTTCCATAACCTAGTTAACCAATGCCTACCCATGGCTCTTAGGTTATTCCTAATTATTTGCTATTTCAAACAATGCTGTACTGAATGACATTGTATATATAGTATTTTCCATGTGGGTGTGGAAAGATATATTCCTAGAGTGGTATCTGCAAGTACATTCCTAGCATGGTATCCCAAGGTCAGAGGGCAAATACACATGTAATTTGGATAGTGCAAAATTGCCTTCTGTAGGAGTTGTACCAGTTCAACACTCACCATGTGGTGTTTCATTATCTCAATCCATTCAAAAATAGTTTGGAAGGCTTTGTCCCTAGAAATTTCAGGCATCAGGCAAAAAGGAGGGGAGGACTACAAATTCCCAGAAAGATGTGGCTGTCAATTCTGTCTATATTAATAACTCCTATAAATACTTGACAAGCAGCAGCTGATCTTAGAACAGCTCTAGTGCCTGCACAGCAGCATTTCTCAGTCTTGTGGCAGAAGTGGCTGCAGGTGTCGCTATGAGATTGGGAGTTTTTGAAGACATGGCCTTCATAGCTGCATCCCACTCCCCTCCCCATGATGCCTGACACTGCCTGCCATATATCTAATTTAATCAATTCTAGGATATTTTTTTCCCCTCACATTTTTGTATCTTTCAAATCAGTTGTGCCTTGTAGTCAATCAACTGCACATCATAATTATCAACAACATATTTTCTCAGTGGTACATAAAATAATGGTATGTTTTACATAGGCAAAAATCTCTTGGATATAAACATAAGCAACTTCTTCATGAACATATCTTCCCGGGCAAGGGAAACAAAGGCAAAAATGAACAAGTGGGACTATATCAAACTAAAAAGCTTCTGTACAGCAAAGAACACCATCAACAGAACAAAAAGACATCCTGCAGTATGGTAGAATATATTCATAAATGACATATCTGAGAAAGGGTGGACATCCAAAATATATAAAGAGCTCACGCACCTCAACAAACAAAAAGCAAATAGGCCAATTAAAAAATGGGCAGAGGAGCTGAACAGACACTTCTCCAAAGAAGAAATTCAGTTGGCAAACAGGCACATGAAAAGATCCTCCACATCGCTAATCATCAGAGAAATGCAAATTAAAGCCACAATGAGATATCACTTTACACCAGTAAGGTTGGCCACCATCCGAAAGACAAACAACAGGAGGATTAAAGATGGTGGCGTGAGAGGTGAGACAGAGGCTTCCTCCTAAAACCACATATAATACGAAAATATAATTAATACAACTAATCCTGAAAGAGCAACAGGAAAGAGGCCTGCGCCAAACTGCATACACCTGGAGAAAAGAATAAACCTCACATGGAACAGGGTAATGTACCAAAGCCATGACCTGGAGGGACCCAAGCCCTTCCCCCACCCCAGCTCACCAGCAGGAGGAAGAGAAACAGAGCGGGGAGGGAGTGGAGACCTGGCACTGCTGAATACCTAACTCTGGAGATCTGATCTGGGAACACAAACCTACATTTCGTGGTGTTTTCATGGTACTCTCGTGATTAGGAGGTTGGAAAGCTAAGAAAGGCAGAATACCTGGGGAGACTGAGGTTCCAGCTGCTTGTGGAAAGCAGGGATCCATATCCTGCTGCTCTAGGACAAAAGAAAGGTGGGCAGTCTGAGAGACTTCCTAACAGCAAGAGGGCTGCTAAAGGGGCAAGGATTGCACAGAGATTACTGCTCAGGAGAAAGCACAGGTAGACAAAATTGTCCCAGTGCACTCTGCCCAGCAGGTTGGGAACTTTCATGACCTTCAGGAGCTCCAGCTCCCTGGCTGGCTACAGAGCTCCAAGAACCCCCTCTGTGATATGCAGCCTACTGAGCCTTTCTCCCGGCCAGCCCCACCTGGTTCACAAACCGGCAAACCCTACCCTGGCGTTAGGCCACCACAGGGAAGCCCCATCTACAGCAACTACAAACCCAAAGCACAGAGGCTTATACCTGTGCGCTCACCCACTGGTTCTGGCAGTGGAGACAGACATAGCAGCCAGGAAGCAGGAAACAGATCTTTCCCAGGCACCAACACCACTCCCCTGCGACCCCCGGCATTGCTTCAGGGGCTGAGCAGCTCCAGAGAGTAGAGCTTCTGGGCACTAGAGGGTGCCATATACAAATATGAAACGCCAAAGGAACCTGGTTCAGAGTAAAATTATGAATACAATCCCTGAGAAAAATTCAAATGAAATTGACCTCATGAATATGCCTGAAAGGAATTTCAAAATAACAATCATTAACATGCTCATGGAGGTGCAGAAAAATATTCAAGAACTCAGGGATGAATTCTGGTTGGAGATCCAAACATTACGGAAAACAGTATCAGAAATGAAACATACAATGGAAAGTTTTAAAAGCAGATTAGATACAGTGGAGGAGACGATAAATAAAATAGAAATTAGAGAAAAGGAATACAAAGAAGCTGAGGCACAGAGAGAAAAAAGGATCTCTAAGAATGAAAGAATATTGAGAGAACTGTGTGACCAATCCAAATGGAATAATATTCACCTTATAGGCGTACCAGATGAAGAAGAGAGAGAAAAAGGGATAGAAAGTGTCTTTCCAAGGAAGTAATTGCTGGAAAATTCCCCAATCTGGGGGAGGATATAGTCTCTCAGGACATGGAGGTGCACAGATCTCCCAACACAAGGGACGCAAGGAAGACAACACCAAGACATATAGTAATTAAAATGGCAAAGATCAAGGAAAAGGACAGACTATTAAAAGCAGCCAGAGAGAGAAATAAGATCACATACAAAGGAAAGCCCATCAGGCTATCATTAGACTTCTCAGCAGAAACCTTACAGGCCAGAAGGGAGTTGCCTGATGTATTTAATGCAATGAAGCAGAAGGGCCTTGAACCAAGAATACTTTATCCAGCAAGGTTATCATTTAAATTTGAAGGAGGGATTAAACAATTTCCAGATAAGGAAAAGCTGAGAGAATTTACCTGCCACAAACCATCTCTACAGGGTATTTTGGAGGGACTACTATAGATGGAAGTGTTCCTAAGGTTTAATAGCTTTCACCAGAGGTAATAAAAACACAGTAAAGAAGGTAGAACAGTTAATTACTAAGCAAATGCAAAATTAAATCAGCTATCCCAAAGTCAATCAAGGGATAGACAAAGAGTATAGAATATGATACCTAATATATAAACAATGGAGGAGGAAGAAAAAAGAGGAGAAAAAAAGAACCTTTAGACTGTGTTGGTAATAGCATATAAGTGAGTTAAGTTAGACTCTTAGATAGTAAGGAAGTTAACCTTGAGCCTTTGGTAACCATGAATCTAAAGCCTGCAATGCCAATAAGTACATACCTATCAATAATCACCCAAAATGTAAATGGTCTGAATGCACCAATCAAAAGACATAGAGTCACTGAATGGATAAAAAATCAAGACCCATTTTTATGCTGACTACAAGAAACTCACTTTAAACCCAAAAACATACACAGACTAAAAGTGAAGGGATGGAAAAAGATATTTCATGCAACTAACAGGGAGAAAAAAGCAGGAGTTGCAGTACTTATAGCAGACAAAATAGACTTCAAAACAAAGACAGTCACAAGAGACAAAAAAGGACATTACATAATGATAAAGGGGTCAATCCAACAAGAAGATATAACCATTATAAATATCTATGCACCCAACACAGGAGCACCTACATATGTGAAACAAATACTAACAGAATTAAAAGGGGAAATAGAATGCAATGCATTCATTCTAGGAGACTTCAACACTCTACTCACTCCAAAGGACAGATCAACCAGACAGAAAATGAGTAAGGAGACAGAGGCACTGAACAACATATTAGAACAGATGGACCTAGCGGACATCTACAGAACACTCCATCCAAAGCAACAGGATACACATTCTTCTCAAGTGCACATGGAACATTTTCAAGAATAGATCATATCCTAGGCCACAAAAAGAGCCTCAGTAAATTCAAAAAGATTGAAATTGTACCAACCAGCTTCTTAGATCACAAAGGTATGAAACTAGAAATAAATTATGCAAAGAAAATGAAAAATCCCACAAACACATGGAGGCTTAACAACATGCTCCTAAATAACCAATGGGTCAATGACCAGATAAAAAACAGAGATCAAGCAATACATGGAGACAAATGACAACAATAATTCAACACCGCAAAATCAACAGGATGTAGCAAAGGCCGTGCTAAGAGGAAAGTATATTGCAATACAGGCCCACCTCAGAAAGAAGAACAATCCCATATGAACAGTCTAAACTCACAATTAACGAAACTAGAAAAAGAAGAACAAATGAGGCCCAAAGTCAGTAGAAGGAGGGACATAATAAAGATTAGAGCAGAAATAAATAAAATTAAGAGGAATAAAACAATAGAAAGAATCAATGACAGCAGGAGCTGGTTCTTTGAGAAAATAAACAAAATAGATTAACTCCTAGCCAGACTTATTAAGAAAAAAAGAGAGTCTACCCACATAAACGAATCAGAAATGAGAAAGGAAAAATCACTACGGACACCACAGAAATACAAAGAATTATTAGAGAATACTATGAAAAATTATATGCTAACTGGATAACCTAGAAGAAATGGACAGCTTTCTAGAAAAATACAACCTTCCAAGGCTGACCCAGAAAGAAACAGAAAATCTGAACAAACCAATTACCAGCAATGAAATTGAATTGGTAATCAAAAAACTACCTATGAACAAAATACCTGAACCAGATGGCTTCACTGCTGAATTTTATCAAATATTGAGTGAAGACCTAATACCCTTCCTCCTTAAAGTTTTCCAAAGAGTAGAAGAGGGAATACTTCCAAACTCACTCCATGAGGCCAGCATCACTCTAATACCAAAACCGGGCAAAGGCACCACAAAAAAAGAAAATTACAGACCAATATCCCTGATGAACATAGATGCAAAAATACTCAACAAAATATTATCAAACTGAATTCAAAAATACATCAAAAAGATTATCCATCATGATCAAGTAGGATTTATTCTAGGGATGCAAGGGTGGTACAGCATTTGAAAATCCATTAACATCATCTGCCACATCAACAAAAAGAAGGACAAAAACCACATGATCATCTCCATAGATGCTGAAAAAGCATTTGACAAAATTCAACACCCATTCATGATAAAAACTCTCAACGAAATGGGTATAGAGGGCAAGTACCTCAACATAATAAAGGCTGTATATGACAAACCCACGGCCAACATTATACTTAACAGTGAGAAGTTGAAAGCTTTTCCTTTAAGATCGGGAACAAGACAAGGATGCCCACTCTCCTCACTTCTATTCAACATAGTTCTGGAGGTCCTAGCCGTGGCAATCAGACAACACAAAGAAATAAAAGGCATCCAGACTGGCAAGGAAGAACTCAAACTGTCCCTGTTTGCAGATAACATGATATTGTACATAAAAAACCATAAAGAATCCACTCCAAAACTACTAGATCTAATATCTGATTTCAGCAAAGTTGCAGAATACAAAATTAATACACAGAAATCTGTGGCATTCCTATACACTAACAATGAACTAGCAGAGAGAGAAATCAGGAAAACAATTCCATTCACAGTTGCATCAAAAAGAAAAAAATACCTAGGAATAAACCTAACCAAGGAAGTAAAAGAACTATAGTCTGAAAACTACAAGACACTCATAAGAGAAATTAAAGAGGATACTAATAAATGGAAACACATCCCATGCTCATGCATAGGAAGAATTAATATTGTCAAAGTGGCTATCCTGCCTAAAGCAATCTACAGATTTAATGCAATTTCTATCAAAATACTAACAGCATTCTTCAATGAACTATAGCAAATCATTCTAAAATTCATATGGAACCACAAAAGATCCTGAATAGCCAAAGCAATCCTGAGAAGGAAGAATAAAGCTGGCGGGATTATGCTCCCAAACTTCAAGCTCTACTGAAAAGCCACAGTAATCAAGATAATTTGGTACTGGCACAAGAACAGACCCATAGACCAATGGAACAGACTAGAGATCCCTGATATAAACCCAACCATATATGGTCAATTAATATAGGATAAAGGAGCCATGGACTTACAATGGGGAAATGACAGCCTCTTCAACAACTGGTGTTGGCAAAACTGGACAGCTACATGCAAGAGAATGAAACTGGATTATTGTTTAACCCCATACACAAAAGTAAACTTGAAATGGATCAAAGACCTGAATGTAAGTCATGAAACCATAAAACTCTTAGAAAACAGCATAGGCAAAAACCTCCTGAGTATAAGCATGAGCAACTTCTTCCTGAACACATCTCCTCGAGCAAGGGAAAAAAAAGCAAAAATGAACGGATGGGACTACATCAAACTAAAAAGCTTCTGTATGGCAAAGGACATCATCAACAGAACAAAAAGGCATCCTACAGTATGGGAGAATATATTTGTAAATTACATATCCGACAAGGGGTTAACATCCAAAATATATAAAGAACTCACATGACTCAATACCCAAAAATAAATAACCCGATTAACAAATGGGGAGAGGATATGAACAGACACTTCTCCAAAGAAGAAATTCAGATGGCCAACAGACACATGAAAAGATGCTCCATATCACTAATCATCAGGAAAATGCAAATTAAAACCGTAATGAGATATCACCTCACACCAGTACGGATGGCCAGCATCCAAAAGACTAAGAACAACAAATGATGGCAAGGATGTGGAGAAAGGGGAACCCTCCTACACTGCTGGTGGGAATGTAAGCTAGTTCAACCATTGTGGAAAGCAATATGGAGGTTCCTCAAAAAACTAAAAACACAAATACCATTTGACCCAGGAATCCCACTCCTTGGAATTTACCCAAAGAATACAACTTCTCAGATTCAACCCCTATTTTTATCGCAGCACTTTTTACAATAGCCAAGATATGGAAGCAAGCTAAGTGACCATTAGTAGATGAATGGATAAAGAAGAGGTGGTACATATACACAATGGAATACTATTCAGCCATAAGAAAGAAACAAATCTTACCATTTGCAACAACATGGGTAGAGCTGGAGGATATTATGCTTAGTGAAATAAGCCAGGCAGAGAAAGACAAGTGCCAAATGATTTCCCTCATTTGTGGAGTGTAACAACACAGCAAAATTGAAGGAACAAAATAGCAGCAGACTCAGAGACTCCAAGAAGGGACTAATGGTTGCCAAAGGGGAGAGGTGTGGGAAGGCAGATGGGGAGGGAGGGAGAAGGGGATTGAGGGGTATTATGTTTGGTGCATATGGTGTGGGGGGTCACGGGGAAAACTGTAGCACGGAGAAAGCAAACAGTGAATCTGTGGCATCTTGCTGCACTGATGGACAGTGACTGCATCGGGGTGTGGGTGTGGAATTGATAATATGGGTGAAAGTGGTCACCACATTGTTTTTTTCATGTGAAACCTTCATAAGAGTGTATATCAATAATACCTTAATAAAAAAAAAGACAAACAACAACAAATGTTGGCAAGGATGTGGAGAAAGGGGAACCCTCCTACACTGCTGGTGGGACTGTAAATTAGTTTAACCATTGTGGAAAGCAGTATGGAGGTTTCTCCAAAAACTCTAAATAGAAATACCATTTGACCCAAGAATTCCACTCCTAGGAATTTACCCTAAGAATACAGCAGCCCAGTTTGATAAAGACACATGCATCCCTATGTTTATCACAGCACTATTTACAATAGCCAAGAAATGGAAGCAACCTAAGTGTCCATCAGTAGATGAATGGATAAAGAATAATACACAATGGAATATTATTCAGCCATAAGAAGAAAACAAATCCTACCACTTGCAACAACCTGGATGGAGCTAGAGGGTATTATGCGCAGTGGGCCCCATTTGCCTCTTGGGCTCCCATGTCTCTCCTGTCCTCTAAAACCATATTCCCAACTGTCTAAAGGACATCTCCTTATGGGCATCCACAAGAGATGCCATTGTGACATGAAGATTTCACAGTTGAGAACAATAAGGCCAAAAGCCCTACTACCACCACCACCAACTCCATAAAAAAGAATTAGAGTAACTGCTCCTGGAGGAGAGTTATTATGATAGGTAGCTGTATTATAATGTAAACTAGGTGTGACAGACAGGGAAGAATGTGGTTAAGTCTGCTATAATTTCTCTCTGTACTTCATTGTTTCTGTGTAGGTCCATCAAGTATTTTGTTTATCAAACATTTACTCCTTCCATATTCCTGTGAATTGCTTCCCTTTTCCTTTGAAATCTCAGATCCTTATCCCCTTCTACTTGGTTCAGGATGACATATATACCTCATTCTCTCTGACTGTCTATGGCACCCATGTCTATGGCTTAGCTGTACATACATAAACTTTGATTTTTCTCCTGTTAATCTGTCTGTCAATTTGATTCTTAAGACCAGCTAGAAGAACTCAAGGGGTAAAGGAAATTTCTTTACCAAACAGCCCTCAAATTTTTATGACCCACATTGAATGAACATCTTCCCACCAACCACATCTGGGTCTCCCATGCAGCTAGTGGTTGTACTAGACTCTTGTCCTCCAGGTTTAAAATTTAAGTCAGACTCAGATCTTATTTCTTTCTTACCTAAGCCTCCAAATATAAAAACTTAGCATTTTCTAGTAGAATGGAACCTTTAAAATGATAACAGCTACAAGAACAAAGCTAGAGGTCTATGCTTCCTGATTTCAAAACTTACTACAAAGCTATAGGAATCAGAACAGTGTGGTACTGGCCTAAAGACAGATATATAGACCAGCGGAACAGAAAAAAGAACCCAGAAATATATCCTTGCATATATGGTCAAATAATTTTTGACAAGGGTGCCAAGACTTATTCAATGGGGAAAGGACAGTTTTTTTCAACAAATGATGCTGGTAAAACTGTTTTTTCACATGCAAAAGAATGAAAGCAGACTCTTACCTCACATCATATACAAAAATTAACTTAAAATGGATCAAAGATCTAAGGTAAGTCCTAAAACTATAAAACTCTTGGAAGAAAACATAGCAAAAGCCTCATGACACTGGATTTGGTGACGATTTCTTGGATATGACACCAAGGGCACAACAAAAGAAAAAAATAGTCAAATTTGACTTAATGAAAATTTAAAATTTTGTGCATCAAAAGGTAATATCAACAGAGTAAAAAGACAACCCTCCCAAATGGGAGAAAATATTTGCAAATTATATATCTGATAAGGGATTAATGTCCAGAATATAAAGAACTCCTAGAACTCAACAAGGGGAAAAAAAACAATGCAATTCAAAAATAGGCAAAGAACTTGAACATACATTTGCCCAAAAAAGATATACAAATGGCCAATAAACACATGAAAGATGTTCAACATCACGAATCATCAGGCAAATGTAAATCCAAACCACCTCACATCCATTTGGATGGCTAGTATAAAAAAAAAATAAAAGAAAGAGAAAATAACAAGTGTCGGAGAGGATGTGGAGAAATTGGAACCCTTGTTACTGTTGGTGGGAATGTAAGATGGTATAGTTGAACAGTAGGGAGGGTCCTCACTAAACTAAAAATGGAATCACCATATGACCCAGCAATTCCACTTGTGGCTATACATACAGAATAACTGAAAGAAGAGTTTCAAAAAGATATTTGTATCCCCATGTTCACAGCAGCATTATTCACAATAGTGAAAGTGCAGAAGCAGCTCAGACATCCATTGACAGATGCACAGATAAGCAAAATATGGCATATACATACAATGGGACATTTTTCAGTCTTAAAAAGAAATTCTGACACATGATACAACATGGATGAATCTTAAGGATACTATGCTTAGTGAAATAAGCCAGTCACAGGAAGACAGACACTATACAATTCCACTTACATGCGATACTTACAGTAGCCAACATCATAGACAGAAAGTAGAGTAGTGGCTGCCAGAGGCTGAGGGAGAAAGGAGTTATTGTTTAATGGAGATAGAGGTACAGTTTTACAGGATGAGAAGAGTTGTGGAGATGGCTGGTTATGATGGCTACACAGCATTATGAATGTATTCAACATCACTGAACTGAATACTTAAAAACAGTTAATGGTAAATTTTATGTTATGTGTATTTTACTACAATAAAAATTGGAAAAAAAAGATAATAGCAAATACTCATAGAATGCTTACTGCAAGGCACGCACTGATCTAAACACTCCACATGAGGTAAATCATTTAATCCTCATAGCAATTTTATGAGATACTATTAGCCCAATAGTTAAGATGAGGAAGTGAAGGTGACCAATTGTCTCAGTTTTTCTGGAACTGAGGGGTTTTCCTGGGATGCAGGACATTCAGTGCTAAAACTGGGCAAGTCCCAGGCAAACCTGGATGAGTTGGTCACCCTAAGTGAAACCGAGGCACAGAGAGACAGAATCTTCCTTGGATATGTCATACAGGGTTCTTGCCCTAGGCCCTGAGCTTGAAAGGCCTGTGCTCTGACTCTCCTCCAGCTGTGTTTCTTTTTACAGACAAGGAGTCCCCTGGGGTCAAGGATATGTGCCCACCTGAAGCCCGAGCACCCTTCTAGACCATACTCTGGGTATTTGGGACTCCATAAATCCCCACCCACATGGCTTAAGTCCACCTTCAGCATCTGCACCAGCCCCTTCCCAGGTTTCATGTGTCCAAGGGCAAACTTCCCTGCCAGTGAGCTCAGGGTGGCCACTTGTAAGGGGCAAACAGAACCTGGGCATGGGGGCGAGCGAACGCACACAGGAACCAGGAATGGGAAGGGAGGAGAGCTGGCTCTGCCATGTTTGACCTGGAACTCCAAGGAATCCAAGAATCCTCAACTCAAAACCTGGCTTTCTAGGTTATTTTGGAGGCGTATTTGTCAAGGAAGAAGGATGTAACATATATTAGAAAAAAGAGCTTGTTACCTTGATTTTATAACTTTTAAAAACTTCGATCTAAGAGATGTGGGCTTCCCTTGCATACTCCTGCCTTGGGTCTCACAAATGTTAGCAGAGGACCTGCAGAGAGATTAAATCACCTGTCCAATCAGGCCACACAGAAGCACAGAGTTTTGCAGTCTGGTTCCAAGTCTATGCTTTTAGCTATCACTCTAAACTAAACTAGTTTTATTAGGCTAACCCTATTATTTTATGGATCAGGAAGAAAGGCCCAGAGAACTCTAGATACTTGGCCAGCGTCACTTGGCTAATTCATGTCACAGCAAGAATTTGAGTCCTGTGCTTTAAATGATGCTACAGGTACTGTTGGGTTACTACTTGGGCAGGTGATGTCCCCTTTTGCGGCTTGCATTTCATCATCTGTGAAATGGGGATGATGCCCCCCATCTCACTGGGTTTTCATCAGGACTAAATGAATAATATATGTAAAGTACGTAGCATTGTGACTGATGCAAGCACAGCTCTGATCATGCCAGTTTTCTGCTTGAAAACATTTGATGAATTAAACTTTGGGGCACATCATATGAGAAAAATACACATTCCTGAAACCTAAAAGAAAAATGTGATTGCTCCCTTGTCCTTAGCACGGCATTTGAGACCCATCAATCTACCTCAAATTCAATTAAACCCTGAGATTCTGATTCTTGATGTATTTGAAGATCTGTCATCTCAAAAAAGGATGGTTATAGGGAAGCAAAATTAATGTGCATGAAGGACTCTGTGATCACTGGACTTAGCTAACAATAGAATGGACCTCTTAAAGAATGAATGAGGTTCTTGCTACGAGAGGTGTCCAGTTAGCCACTGGGAATGTTGAAGAAGCATTCTTACACTATGAAGGTGGACTAAGTGACCTCCCTTCATGCTTTAAGATTCCTTTTTTAATGAATTGGGGAAAGACTCATGGTATTTATGCTAAATGAAACAAGCAAAGGTTACCCAAATGTGTGTACAATATGAACCCAACTAGGAGTAAAATACAGTAAAGGAAATGCACCAAAACATTTGTCCTGAAGGATAAAATAACATCTTCCTACTATTCTGAATTTTCCAAGCTTCTTAATGTGAACATATACTACTTCTATCAATGATAAAGTGATTATGTATATTTTTTTGATTTCTGAAAATTTTGCTATTATTAATATACAATTACATGAGCAACATTATGGTTACTAGACTTCCCCTATTATCAAGTCCCCATCAAAAGTGATATTTTTAAAACAGAAAAGAATGTCCTCCTCACTGATCTCATGTTCTAAGTCTCTGAGAGTTCTACCCTACTCCTCCCCCCAGCCCCAACCCCTCCAAGTCTTGGCTTTATGGGACTAATTCTCAACTCCCTGAGAAGCCAAACACCTAACATGTCCCAGTGTTTTGCTAACACCAACCCTTAGCCTTGAGTCCCTTGGCTTCTGCATCTATTGAAATTCTCTCCACCTTCAAGATCTTGATAAATCTCGCTGACCCACACCCTTTGCCTGGTACTGTAGTTATCATACACATCTTTGGTTCCCTCACCAGAAAGTAAGCTCCTTGTGGGTAGGATTCTACATGATTTTGTCTTGGTTCTCCTATGGTGCCATGAATAGACACTCAGCAAATGTTGAATCGTTTGGCTGGTGTCTTTTTTTTTTTCTCAAAGAGAAAGGTATTTTAATTCAGTTTTTTACTGTATTAAGAGGTATCCATTTATAAAGTTTTCTCCCAAGAAAATAATTCTATTTAGTCCTGTCCATATGAAAGTAATTCTCTATTTCCCCTCCTACAAAGTTTCCCTTTTAAGAAGCTCTTAACATCTAGTGAAGCAGTAAATGTCTTGACAAATCCCTTTAAAGGTTTCAGTATTTTAGAGATACTCCAACATATCCATGCTCCATTGGGCCCAAACAGTTCTAGGAGGCTACCAGTGAATTTCCTCAACTTCTCTTCCCACTTTTGCATTAGATCAGGACTCTTCTTCCACTCTGTTAGCAAGTTCCATTGATCTTTCCTCCATGCCCTTGACCTTTTCCTTCATCTTGTCTACCTGGTTTTAGAAGCGGTATTTCTTCTCATTTATAAAGGTGACATTTAGTTCCCCGACTGTGTACCCTCTCTGGAAGTTGTGTTGGGCATAAACATCATGTTTTGGACAATTCTGGTGATGATGTCTGATGTTGAGATGTCTTCCATTCTCGGCGTTGGAATGAGCATTCCTGCTTCCTCGATATGCTTGTAAAATATCATGAGAGCCAGCAGAAGAATATGCAATGTCATCGTGGGCCACAAAGTCAATCTTCTGCTTTTCCAGGAACTCTGGTGTGCATGTCCACGGAGCATCTCTGATGACGTCATCCAAATAGCAACAGTCTGAGAGCTTCATATCTTTGCTTCATTCAGCAGAGTGAACACTTTGAATTTGTGGGTTATCACTGCAAACTCCTATCAACAAGCAGCCTTTGGAAACAGTGTTTTTGCTTGCATAGTGCCCTTGCGTGACCTGAGTGGAAGAGATCAAATACTCCATTTGCAAACACTCTGAGGGGCCCATTCCTAAGCCAGCCTGAGCAATGGTCAGTTCTTCACCGGGTGCTTGGCACTGGCAGCTGATTTCATCTGAAAATGGGGCATGTGCAGTGTCAGTAGAGGCTGTGGCCATGTGTGCTCTATTTCCTCCATGGCTTTTGAGGGAGGCTCACTGGAAAGGGATTTGGGGATTCCTGTTTCTGACGGCATCCGCGGTAGGTCCCGGCACGGCCAGTGCATGCTCCCTCCAGTGCCACACCCTCTGTGAGTCTCCTCCCAGGCAGAAAATGTCTTTGTCCTTCGCCCCTTGTCTGCCTTCCCAGAGGCTTGCCTGATGTCTTTTTGACCACTAAACCACATGTAGGGCTGAGGGTTGGACAGCATAACAGAGAGTGTATTCTGGAATCCAGTCTCTTGCAATTCAAAAAGTATTATCCGAGGGACATTTAAAAATATGTATGTTTTACTTGTTTTTAAACTTTCAATTTTGAAGTCATTTTGGATTTCCAGAGAGTTGCAAAGATAGTTCAGAGTTCCCATACACTCTTTAGCCAGCTTCCCCTGTTAACATCTTATGTCACCATGGTACATCCAAACAAACATTAACACTGGTACAAATTAACTAAACGGCCAACTTTAACTGGATTCTCATTCCTCCACTGGGGTCCTTTTGCACTCCAGGATCCAATTCAGGACACTGCGTTGCATGTAGCATCATGTGTTCTTAGCTGGGGACACAGGGGGGTGATTACTTCCTCCTGCTTCTTCCAACCAGCCTTTCCAAATAATCAAAATGTGAGCCAGAAAGATGGTGTGAGGATGGCGAGGTGGCACTCGCTTTCTGCTGGGCTTTTGGGGCTCCAAACAGGTAATGGACTGTTCCTCCCTCATGAGGCTAGGGGCATGGTTTCCATTTTAGATCTCCCCTTTTTCTTGAAAGGGCACTTGCAGACCTTTAAAAAATAGGGGGGAGGTACTAGTTACTTTTAATTCATTAAGTTTCTGGGCCACACGATAGCCCATTTTCCTAGTGTCTTTAGAAACACCTTCCCAGTTACTTACAAAACTTCCAAGCACTTGGCATTGATCAACAATCTTAGCAATTCGGTGAGAACAGAGGTTACAGCTGTCACAGGAAGCCGAAACCAAGGCTGCCGAAACCACACCCCTTCCGAGGCAGGTGAAAGTGTACACTGAGCAGAATTCAGGCCTGGGAGGTGGGGGTGGCAGGGCTGGCAGGTAGAGAAGGGTGGGATGCTGTACAAGAGAAAATACTGAAAGGGAAAAAAAGCGGATGTATCCCTGGAACTCGGGGTTGCTTTAGAGACCTGCAAGGGGCTTATCGCTAACCCCCTGCCTCAGTTAGTAAGTATCAGCCCCGCGGGGCTTTTGAGGACCCACCATCCGACCGGATTACCACGGCAGCCTACTGGTCGCGCTTCAGTCCGCCCTCTCCCTCAGATCCATTCTGAGGATCACCTGCCAAGTCAACTCACTGGCTAGTGCAGTGCCATCCAAGCAAGTGGCCTGGGGTTATTACTGTCCTTGGGCTGCCGTAACAAAGGGCCACACACTGGGGGCTTATACAACAGAAATTTATTGGTGCCTTCTGCGGTCTGGAGGGAGAGTCTGCCATGCTTCTCTTCCCGCTTCTGGCAGCCTCAGCGGTTTCTGGCTTGTAGATGGCTTTCTTTCCTCAACTTCAAATTGTCTCCCTTCTATGTGTGTCTGTCTCTGGGTCCAAATATCCCCTTTGGTAAGGGCACCAGTTATATTGGATTAAGGCCCACCCTGATGACCTCATCTTAACTTGATCATCTGCAAAGACCCAATTACAAAAAAGGTCACATTCTTGGGTACAGGGGCTTGGACTTCAACATCCTTTGGGAGGACATAATTCATTCTAACAGGGGGCTTCCCCTTCGCTTTGGCTGATGGCTATCCTGGAACATTGTGTGACTAGAGAAGCTGGAATTTAGGACTTCTTGTGAAATCTCCTGATGTTTGAATATTGGCAAATAATTAAGCATAAGGGAACTTTTCCTAATATGACTGTCAAAAGTAAGTCAACCTCTGCTCCACTGTCACCACAAGGTTCTCTCTAAAACTTTGGTCCCATTCTTCCACTTTATCAATTCTAATGGGATTAAAGGCCAAGTTCCTTGGCATGACACGTGAGGCGCTCCACAATCTAACCCTTTGCCATCTCTCCCACTGTTCTGCCACACCCCCACCCACTGTACCATCATATCAAAAGATTTGCCCTTTTCCAAACACGCTGTGCTGTTCTACACCTCTGTGACTTGGCAGGTTCCCTCTCCCATAACGCCCTCTCCCCTCTAGTTCATAGGGAAACTCCTGGGCATGTTTCAAGTGCCCTGTCCTTGCCGTCCCGTCTGTGAGGTCCTCCCACCCACTACTGCATAGAGTTAATCTCTTCCTTCTCTGCACCCTATGCTTCTCAAGTGTAGCACTTGACAGTTTGACATTATTTGATTTCATGTCTGCCTTCTGTGTGAACCGTGAGCTCTCTAAGGGTGGGACTGTTGATTTGAAACACTTAGCACCGACCCCAGCATGGAGCAGTTACTCAATAAACGTTGATTAGATGAATACTCTTTGCACAGCACCCAACCAGGTATCAGGAGGGACCCAAAGAAGCTTCAATTGGAGTCCCTGTCCTTAACAGCCTTATAGTCCAGCTGGGTTCACAAGATACACACCAAATAAAAGCAACTATATTGGTAGTGTGACAACAGGCAGGAGGGGCCCTGGGGCCTATGGTGATCAACGCATTCTCATGGGACAGACACGATCCTGCTTTGGTGGCCTGATGGAGCCCTGCTTTTGTGTGAAGAAAGGTCAAGATCATTTGGCAAATCCTTCCTGGAACAGGGGATTGCTGCGCTGTGCGCCGGGGGAGATAAGGTTGACTGTGATGGCTCATTACAAGAGGAGAAAGTGCGGCAAGGACAGGCGAGCAGGAGAAGACACAGGGAAACAAAGATGGAGAAAGAGGAGGGGTAGAACATGGAATGGAGAATCTGGGCACCCATTCCTGTCTCAAAACGCCTCCGCCAGCAGGTGGTCCCACTGTACCTGCTCTTTCCTTTCACCATGTATACACGCTGCAATTCATTCCACCTTAAACCCCACCCCCCACCCCCCTGATTCCTTCCAGAGACCCCCACTCCTCCGCCCTCCATTACAATGCCCTCTGGAAGGGCTGTCTTTGTTGCTGTCTCCAACTCCTCTCTGCCTTTTCTCTTTAAACCCTCCTCCACCACTTTACTGACCTATGCGGCTCTTCTCAGGCTCACTGACATCTGCATTACTGCACCCAGGGGCCAATCCCACGCTCTCATCATCCTTGCGTGGCTGACCTTGAAGCCTATTCACCTGACTTCCGTGGCCCTATACTACTCTTCTGGTTTTCCTCCTACATCACTATCTGTACCCTTTTAGTCTCCTTTGCTAGTTCCTCTTCATTTCTGACACTGCTGAGTATAGCTGAACTCAGTACTGGACCTCTTCTCTATACCCAGTTATGCCCCTGACAGTTTAAGCCATTCCTATGGTTTATTACCACCTGTGCTGCTGACTTCCAATTTTATATATCTAGCCTGGGCTTATGCCCTGGATTCCAGGCTTATTTATCCAACACCTGTTTTGCATCCTCTCTTGGTTTTCTCACAGGGATTTCAAACTAAATGTGCCTAAAACTGAACTCCCCTGCCCTCCAACCTGTTCCTCCTATTGTCCTGTATATTTCATTTATCACAAGTAAGCAAATCACGTAATTATCTATTTTCTGTGTCTCCCCACCCCCTCTCCTGGTTTGAATGTATGATCTATGAGAATAGGGGCTGTGTCCATTTTCTTCTTTACTATAGAACAGTGCCTGACACATAGTAGGCTCTCAATACATATTTGGTTCATGAATAGACTGGGCACATTAGAGGCTCAGAGCATAATGGTTAAGAGTGTGGGCTCTGGAGCTGGAGTCTCTGAGTTTAAATCTTGGATCTGCCTCTTACCTTGAGCAAGTAGAACCCCCAGAGTTTGAGAGTCTCTAGAATGAATACCAGGAAACAGCCCAGAGAAGAGCATGCCGCTGTTGGTCCTGTCTGTCTATTCACTTAACAGTTTCTGAGGTGTCAGGCGCTGTAGGAGGCCCTGGGAATACAGATATGAGGAAGGCCAGTCCTGGAACCAAGAGCTCCCCGTGAATGGGCAACCAGCTCAGATTGCCAAGGGAGAACAGGTAGCCGCCGCTAACTTGGGGGATAGGGAGTAGGTAAGGCATCCCGGGGAAGGGCCAGAGGAGCTGATGGGACCTGAAGGGAAGTTTGCAGGCTGAGAGAAAGGGGAAGAAGGTGTCAGGAAGAGGGGAAAAGGGCAACTAAATGATCAGAAGAGAGAGCGAGCCCAGCACAGTAGTGAAGGGCAAGTGCTCTGCCCTGGCTGGAGCCCTCAGGTTTCAATTGGTAAGATTGGGCTCAAGACTGGGGACTGGGCTGGGTGGGAGCATAGCACCCTTCAGGGTGGGACTAAGACTTTAGGCATGCCCAGGACCTCAAATCACAAGACTGCTGAGGGCTTTGATGGATCACACATTCACTCTCAAACCCCTTCCCCACTTTTAAAACAGTTAAACCCCAGAAAGTACAAAGAAGAAAACAATTACATTATTTATCAAATTAAGCATTGTTTACATTTTGACATATTTGTTTCTACTGTTTTCTTTATGAATACACAGTTTAAAATTCCTCAAGTAATGTGTGAACTTGGAAGGCCGTCATTTTTGCCCAAGCATTTCTTCTTCGCTACCACCTTTTGATCCCTTGCTATGTGCCAAGCACTGTACTAACTGTATTATCTCATTCCCTCCTCTGTCCTTTTTTTAAAGAAAAAATCAGAATATTAGAAAGCTGAAGTTCCCTTTTACTTCCACTAGCTATTCCAACTCCCTGCCCCTCTCCCCAGAGGAAGCTACTCTTGTGAGTTAGGAGCATATCGTTTTAGTCTTCTTAAAAAAAATTTCTTTTACATATGTTTGAATATACCATAGAAAATCTACAGTTCTGTTTGATATGTTGCAAAAATTGTATTATGTTGTATTTATTATTCTGCAACTTTGTTTTTATTTATTATACTATGGGTTCTATCCACATCCTTGCATAAATAGACCTAATTTATTCTTTCTGTGATATAGTGACCCATTATGAATATAGACTCTATTTTATTTGCTTTCCCTGTTGATGGCCATTGGGCTGTTTTCAACGGTTTGCCATTAGATATGTCCTGCAATAGACAATCTCATAGAGTGCATGTGTATTTCTGCAGGGCAGAAACTGAGAATAGAATTGTTAGAACGCAGGGTATGAATATTTTCAGCTATACCAGAGATAAGGGCAAACTGAAAGAATCCATTTCTCGCAACCTCACCAATACTTGACCAGGTCTGAAGTCTTCCCCTGCGTTTTTACGGGTGGGGAGTCAGGCCCGGGCTGTACCGCTTTCTCGGGGTCATAGAGCAGGTTAGGTTAGCAGGCTAAGACCAGACTCCTCGTCAACTGGTTCCCTGTGGCACAATCTTTGTCCCCGTCAGTTCTCCCTGGAAGATCCAGGAGGGACTGAGGAGTAGGGCGTGGGCGGGGAGGGAGTGGCTAAAATGAACCAATATGGTGATTACGCACATCCTCCCCGAGAATGGCTCCGCTCCGCTCCACAGAGTGCTCTCCCACCCTAGGCAGTTTCCACCTGCAGCTCCGTAGCCCCACACCGGGGCTGTGATTGGCCCTTCCCCCAGACAAGGGTGGGGACAGAAATGGCGTCTCCAGCTGCTGAACGTCCAGCGCAGCAGCTCCTTTCTGGGATTAGAGGGAGGCCAAGCCTCGCTGGATTTGCGGAAGGGACTGTAGAGGTGCGGAGCCCAGGGGGTCACTCCGAAACTCGCCAGGCCCGACTGCAGCACCTCCCTGGCTGCAAGGGAGCACGAGCTGCAAAGAGCACTCATGAGGTCTCACAGGGACCTCCCAACGGCCGCAGCTCCGAAACGGGACCACGGCGGCCCTGGCAGCCATCGCCCGCTGGTAGCTTTGAGTCGGTAATGCAAGGCCGGGTCAGCACTCCCCACTCCCCGGGCTCCGCTCAGCCCATGGGAGCTCCGGGGCAGGGACCTCCGTGGAGGGTGAACACTAAAGGCCGCTGGGGCTCCTTCGAGGTGCATAAAGTGAATCACGGTGAGGTCCCAGACCCCAGCCTTTCTTAAGTACCAGTCCTAGTACGGTGTTTCTCCCCAGGTGCAGGCAGCCAGATTTCTTTTTTCCTCTTCAAGGCAGGAAAGACCAGAGGGAGAATTTGAGGGAAAGATCAAAGCTGGCACCACCCAGCTGACTTTTCAGACCTGGAAGGATCTCTTCTTCTCAGTTGGGATCACTTGGAAGGCCGTCATTTTTGCCCAAGCATTTCTTCTTCGCTACCACCTTTTGATCCCTTGCTATGTGCCAAGCACTGTACTAACTGTATTATCTCATTCCCTCCTCTCGGCAACTCTGAAACATTACAGTCTCAGAGAGGCTAAGCAATTTCCCAAGGTCACACATTATATATGGCCGAAGGGGGATAGGAAATTCTCCCAGATCCTGTATTTTTAGATTCTTTTTAATAAAAAAGTTTTAAAAATTAACTATTTGCTCACTGTTGCTAATCAAGCACAGATCCTTTTGAAGAAAATGGCAATTGAGAACAAACAGGCCCAATGTACCATGCTATTTTTTACTCAGTGGGAGGAGTGAACAGGGCACTGGTGTATTGCTGGTGAGAGTGTAAATAAGGTGACACTTTTCTGGAAAGCAGTCTGGCCATTTGAATCAAGAGCTTTAAAAATTGTCTCTACCCTTTAATGAGGAAATGGGCACCCTCTAGGGAGACAGCAATAGCTGGCAACATAAAATATAAAAGCTATCTATGTGAAAGACTCATTTCCTGTGACCCAGCAGTTCCACTTAAAAGAAACTATTGTACAGATGGTGTAATAGCACATGGTCAAAAAGGTATATTTGTAAGGACATTCATTACTGCACTGCTCCTATAGCAAAAGATGGGAAAGAGCCTAAAAAGTATCAACAGAATT